>JAFVLL020022122.1:0-11687 GCA_021397915.2 Tor tambroides
GGGGGGGGGGGGGGATTCCCAGCTTCATGCACAAACGTATATCACAGAGCGTCAGTGTAAGTACACACTCAACATCCTCATTACAGAAATGTCACTACTGACTGCTATTAGTCTTAGTTTTAAATGAGAAATGGGGAGCAAGTCACTAAAATGCTGCAATAAAGCGAACCGGACGATTTGGTGCTGAAAGAGAAATAATCTGTAAACTGCACCGTCCCGCATGGGTGCACCCCCCTTTACCCCGCTCCTACAGCTCATGAATAATTGAGATCTGCATAGTGACACAGCAGCGCACAGACAAGGACGGCAATAAATCCATAATTAATGCCTGCATTTATGAAAGCGTGCAGGGCTGAACAACATCCTGCTCAGGTTAGGGTGGATTTCAACAGGGTTTCGTGTATCTTTCTTCCTCTTTTCGTTACCAACAGCAGATGAGAGACAAACTAAACTAAACTAAAATGGTTAGTGGCAAGGTTATTGTTAACAAAAACTATTCTAAAAACAAAAAAGTGAGAAAACATTTTCGATAAAAAGTTGCGATGTAACAGAAGTAGCGACAGATGTTTTCTTCTATATTGTGACATACATCTGAGTCAAAAATCATTTATGAATCATTCACAATAAATTCAATAATATGCCTTGAGAAAATATAGTTTTAGTGCACATTTGTATTTTTTTGTGTGTATTAAAGTCATCATAAAGTGAAAATAAAACTAAATGTAATTTTATAGGATTAAAAAGAGAACATGATGTACAACTATCATAGAGTGATACATTCATAAACATTTATAATTTCAATACTATATTATATATAATTATATAATATTATAGAACATTATTAAATACTACTGTATATATTATAGAATTAATTTATTATTTGTGAGTCATTTTTTCCACATGGTAAGACATGCATTGACTTACGTGATATATCAAGTAGAGTTGTGGTAATACAATCCAATATTGATTTACCAGCTTCAAAATTTTCATTATTCTATTGACATTATCATTATTTTTTACCCTTTCATGGACACACTGGGTCTTTATGTGGTTTTGGCACAGTTTTAATCACAATCCAACTGCACTGCAATGATCTATATCGATATGTAACACATTGCGATGTTGTTACCGATACCCAGTCCTACTATCAGTTTGTTCTTGTTGACGCTGCAAAAAACAAAGTCGGCCCATGCACTTGATATAGCTGAGCAGCCATGCATGCAGTCATGCTACATTGACTTTCACCGTTAGGATTTTCATACCTCAGCTTTCCAATGTGACACGAAAGAGTTCGATATACTGTCTACAAACTTGAAATGTCTGCAAACTTTTCTTAAAGGTGCTACAAATTACAGACTTTTAAAGGGATATTTCACCTTCATGTCATTCCAAACCTGTATGATTTCTTCCATTGTGACGTCAATGACATATTTTTCAACATTTCTTCTTTTGTATTCCTTTTGTAGCATGAGAGTTAACAAATGATCACAGATTTTTTCATATTTGGGCGAACTACTCCTATAAAATGTGAAATAACAATAATTTAAAATACTTATCGATTCAATGTTGTGATGACAGACGATCACAACACAGCAGTGTATTGATATTTCCTTCTTCTGTTGGTTACTTCCTACATCTTTAGTAGATTTTTTGAAATTAGGTTTTATTGACATTTCTCAGTTAATGCAGCTGTAAATAGAGATGGTCGTTTTCTGCTGGTAAAGATTTATCCTCACTCTCTCTCTCTCACACACACACACACACACACACACACACACCACACATAGCAAGTATAATAGACTCTCTAACTTCCTTTCCCATACTGATGTTAAAACTGTCAGCTCTTTTCATTCCAGTAGAGGTGCATTGTGGGAGCTCCACATGTCTATGGACCACTCCCACTGACTTCACACTGCATTATGCAGCCTGACTCCTTTACGGATCCAGTGTCTTGTGGGAATCACTGATAACCTGTAAGCTCTCCATTCAGGTAGAAGATAAATGTTTTAATCACTGAGGAGGATGAAAAGCACAAGCATGTCATGTTCAGGTGTGGTGTGGATGCACATGCCTTATGTTTTGTACAGTATCTAGAGCAGTACAAGCCACAGGGCTTAAATGTGAGCAGGTTAAGTAGGCCATCACATACAAATACAAAAACACAAAAGGTGACAAACTGCTCTCGTTCTTTTTGTGTTCATATTGGACTAAGGTGAAATGTAAGTATGAGTCTTAAATAGAGAGTTTAAAAGAACCAAACCACAAAACCAGGCCTTGATCTTTCATATTAGATCTTGAGATTCAGCTCTAGAAATTTGACACTTCATAAATTTCAGAGCCACTCCAAGAATGATGCCGTGGGATGGAACATTTTTCCCTGCTCAAAAACGTCTCTGAGGACATTTGTGCTTCTACTTAGAACAACCTACAACATTCATAAATTAAGGAGTTTTATACCATGAACTACCCACAGACAAGATGTACATTTATCCAATTTACAATTAGATTTTTTTTTAATGTGACCAAAAATCTGGCTGGAGCATTTCACCACAATCTTTATAACCACATGTTTCTACACCTCGGCTGCTTGTAAAATACCAACCCAAGCTGTTACTTTTTGCTCTTCCACATTAGTTTCTGTAGACATTTCATGGAGGCGTTGAATGAACTTGGCCAGGTCAAATGCCATGCTTGCCCCAGGGTGAACTCTTACTGCAATGCAGGAAGCTGTGTTTATCTTGTTTGCGCAGTGAAATTCTAATCAATTACATAAAAATGTGGGCTTAAATTTCTGTGAGTAAACTTGCGTCGTAAACTCTTAAATCCTGTTCAGCCTTCTGTCTAAGCTGCAGAACCGTGCACTTCTGACAAAAATCTGTGCAAAGTCAGATTCAAAAATGTTTGGAAAACTAAAAAAGCTAAAGACTTCTGGAATTAGAGCTAAAAGAACAAAAAAAATTCAAAAGGAGTCTATTTGACTGGATACCGATATTAACGGCCAGATTTACTAACAGCCTGCACCAGCGCAAACCGTCTTTTAGTGTTATAATAGTACTGTCAGGATTTACTAAAGACGTGCAGTGAAGAATTAGTGCTGAAAAGGCGTGGACAGTTATTTTTGCGCCTGACCTTATTGAATATGCATTTGTAGGAGTTTCCCTTTCAGACGCAAAATTTATGGGAGGAGAGTGTCAAAATGAATCACGCAACGAGATTTACTAACGTTTGTGCTCGTCAAACTACTGGTATTTGTGCCATTTTTTTACGGAATTGTGCTCTAACGCTAAGTATGGTTCACTATGAAACTTGTGCATGGAAATATATAAATTTGTGCGATAAATCTGAGATAAATTTGATGAGATAAAGACTGCATTGTAAAAGTTCAAAGCAGCACCATGTTTCATACATTATCATGTATAGTGGTCATGGATTACTTTTCAGTCTTGCCACATTGTTTTATACAAAACATCTGGACACAGTGTAATGGAAAAGACAGTTATAGTTTCAAGATGCGTTTCTAAACTGCCTTTAAAGGTATATTTAACCCACAAATTTAAATTACGTCATTATTTGCTCTCCCTCAATGCAACAATCCGGTGTAGGATTTACTTAAAAATTTTCATTGCTACTAAATAATTAAAAGGAACAGCGAGTAACACGTAGAATTAAATGTGAAATGTAGTAGAAGTAGAAAGACTCAAATAGCATTTCTTGTAAAACATAAAAACAATCTGTTTTATTTACTTCAAAATATTTTATAGTGTGTCATTTCAAAACTGTATGACATGCTTGAGAAATGTCTGGAAGTCAATGGTAACCAAAAAAGACATGAGGTTGAGTAATTGATGACAGATTTTTCATTTTTGGGTGAACTATCCCCTTAATGTAACACGTATGCCATGATACATGTTGACAAAGGGCAGCAGAAAGAAAAATTAAATTTAATGTCCTTGAAATGTGATAAATTGCCAAATAAAGGAATGTAATTTTTTTTGCATTTTGTAAAGATGGTTAAGTCTGTTACATGAGGTGTTTTAGTTCAGGTGGCCGAATGGAACGCTCAGCAAAAATTAGAGGGAAAATGAGTTCTTATGGTGTTGAAAGAACAGTTAACAACTTCCATTCTGCCTCAACTGTGGCACAGTTCCTTGTGTTGGAGTTCTCTACCCTCCAATCATTACCCCCTAGCCCTTTTATTCCCGGCCCAAGTCCAAATTCACACCAGGAGCAGGTGGCCAGGAGGACGGGGCACAGCACTGGAACACCACTGGAAGGGCATGATGAGACACACCTGATGTGTATTGTGCTTCATTATTGCTGATATAACTGCAGTTTTCTTTAGAGTTTTTTTTCCCCAAGATTTCCATTTTTCAGTGTCACATGATTCTTCAGAAATCACTGCTGGCCAAAATTTTTGTGTAACCGTGATACATGATACAGGATTCTTTGATGAATAGAAAGGTTCAAAAACAGCAATTATTTGTAATAGAACTCTTATGTAGAATTATAAATGTCTTTATCATCATTTTTGAGTAATTTTTGCATCCTTGCTGAATAAATACATAAATGAATAAAAAATATCTCAGAGGCATGTCATAATGTGGTGAAATGGCTCTCAAACTATTGTGCAAACCTACATCTTAAAAAACTAGAGGTTTAGAAATGCATATAGTGTTAGACTGTGGTAGAAGTGTGAGAGTTTTACAAGAAACTGCACTGAAGTGAGATACTATGAAAGGGAGTACACAACACTCATTGTGTGTGTGTGTGTGTGTGTGTGTGTGAGAGAGTGTTTTAGCATGCTGAGACACAATGTAAAAGGTGTGGCTTGCGGCTATCACAGATCATCAGAGAAAAGGTCACACCTGCTCGGAAAGAACAGACACATTCTCAGAGGGACCTGTGCATGTGTGTATATAAAAAAACAATTATGCAAAAGAGTGAGCCTGTTCGAACGGGGGGTGGGAGGGCAATTAGGAGGGAAAAGCTTTGGTTTGTCTCTTTCATCAGTTTTATATTCAATAAGTGTCACATTAGGCAGGCAACACCTGTTGAGGCAATCTGGTGTTCCCTCTCTAGGTGTATTAGCTTGTGTGTATTTGTAGCTGTGTGAACCACACTGAATACTTCAGCTACTGTATAATAATATAGTGTTCTGATCCATTATCTGCCAGAGATGTGCATGAGCACTTCTACAATACAATAAAAATGATACAATACACTACATTACTCACACACACACACACACACACACACACACACACATACTGTATATTTTAAACATATATATTCAAAATATAGGATGAATGCCATAAATTACACACTATGTGTGTTTGTGTGTGTGTGTGTGTGTGTGTGTGTATGTACTTGTTTATGCTACATTGTGGGGGCAAAATGTCCCCACAAAAATAGTAAAACCTGAAATTTTTGACATTGTGGAGACCGGCCTGCAGTCCCCACGAGGGAATTTAAAAAAAAAAAAAAAATTGGTAAATGATGTTTATCTGAAAGTGTAACAATGGTTTTCTGCAAGGGGGAGGTTTAGGGTTAGGGGATAAAAAATATTGTTTGCTCAGTATAAAAGTAATAGAAGTCTATGGAAAGTCCCCACAATTCACAGAAACAAATGTGTGTGTGTGTGTGTGTGTGTCTGCTTGAGCAAGGCCTTCCAATACATGAAACCCCCAAATGGAAACTGAAATCAAGTTATAGCAACCCACCAGTTTCATTACATTTCTTACTCAACTTTAAGTCAGGCAGATCTCAGGCAGATATGATGTAAGATAGGCATAAATAAAACTACATTTTTACTTTTTCTTAAAAAAAAAAAAATAAGTGGATGGCTGCTAGGTTTCAAGAGCATTGATAGGTGGTTGCTAAGGTGTTCTCTAGAGTTCTAAGGTGTTCTTCTAGTTGGTCTCTAGACTGCCAAAAATGATTTTTCTATGTGGCAAATAAAGATTACTGGAGTACATTTTACAAGAAAATATGGTAAAACTTTAGTTTAGGGACCAATTCTCACTATTAACTAGTTGCTTATTAGTATGCATATTACTAACATATTGGCTGTTTATTAGCACTTACAAAGCACATATTAATGCCTTATTCTGCATGACCATATTTTAGGTCCCTTAATCCTACCCCACAACTAAACATAACAACTAAGTTACTAACTATTAATAAGCAGCAAATTAGGAGTTTATTGAGGCAAAAGTCATAGTTATTAGTTAATAATGAGAATTGGTCCCTAAACTAAAGTGTGACAAAAATACCATTTCAGTCTTTCTACTTCAAAATTTAATTCAATGTGTTACTTGGTGTTTCTTAGTAATCACTGTGAAATTTACAAGTAATTTCTGAGTGAAAATTGTTTGTACACCTTTTTTTCCAGTGTAGGGGGCTGCTTACTGATGGGGTAAGCTATCATTCATGTCTTTGAATCAAACAGTGTGGGACGAGGTATGCTATAAAATGTAATACTCACGCCTGAGATATGCTTGTGTTTTACGCACTACGTACAGTTTAAGATTCTAGACTTTTCATTGACCATGAGCCCCTACTTCAGGCTTAGGGGTTTCGAACAAACCCATAACCCCAAATATGAGCAATATCAATAATACTCGTCTCAGTAATGGACCATAACCACTTCTGATCTTGTACTGTATGACTACTCAGTCCTTTCTATTTAATTGTACAATGTGGATCTGTCGGAGTCAACAGATCTCCAGCAAGAGAGCAGCCAGAAAGAGCGATGCTGAATCATTTAGAGTGCTGAGTCAAGAGCTATAATAGACTCTTGGTGAGCTGCAAGTGCGATTGGGGATGTGTGCCTGAGGTTGGGTATAAATTTGATTTAACTTCTTATGAGAGTGGAAAGGTTGAGTGTACACGTGGGTGTGTATTTTATGGTATAGGTATAGTGGCTATCAAGAGCGAGCTAAGATAAATCTATATGCATCATGATAGCAGTAGATGAACATTGTATGGATGTTTAGTGAGAACATATTATCGCTCAGGCCATGAGGTAAGTACAGAGCTATATTTTGTCTTAATGGAAAAGGCACTAGAAATCGAGCAGCAATGCGGCAGCGCCTGGAAGGCTGTCAGATGTATTTAATGTCAAGTTAGTGGATTGAGGTTGCAGGATAAAGTAGGCCTTGATTCTGCTCTTTTTATGACCTTTGTTCTAGCACGTGTGCTAGAAATGCATGCGAGAATATGACAGAAAGAGAAAGAGATTTGGAGGCCAAAGGAAAAATGAGCTTGTCATTCTGGCCTTGAGCTATTAGTGAAGAAATGGCAATATGTGCTGGTCTATATAAAGAAATATGGTCGTACAATGAGCAAACAGATGGATTTAAAGTAAAAGAAAAATACCTGAGATATGGTCAGCTTTTTCATTAAGATCTGTTGCACTCTTGCAATGTATTGCATAGATACTGAGCGAGCTGTGAATTTAATGCCGTACACGCTATGAAATGTTACTGGGGTCACAGGTGTGAGAGGCGGAGAGATGTGGGAAGCATTTAGAGACTTGTGGCTACGCAAGATGTGAGAATGATACCTGTGCCAAGTCTGACGGTCTCAAACTCTCCATTTTAGTTTTGATGAGTGAGAGAGCGGTAGGTGTTTCTGACATGGTGATTACATTCCTTCACTGTGAAACAATCACACAGGACTCTCAAAAGGAAGAAAGGAAAGCATAAAACAATCAAAAAGGATAGCATTTAGAGGGAGGGAAATAAAATGTTCAAACCCTGGAAAAAGATAATGGGCACTTTCCACAAATAGGGTACAAAATAAGGCACAACTGTTAAAATTGAATGTTTTTTTTTTCTTTTCAAGAGACAGTTAGTGAACGGGGGATGCTTAACCTTTAGAGAATGTTGACTGTCAACAGCAAAAATTGTTTGCAATATCAAAAATTGTGTTTGTAATTTTTGTAACCTTTTCTAAACGTCTAAATACAGTTAATACATTAGTGTATATATATTTAATAGAGTTGCACACTAAATAAACATCAAAATAAAATATACATACATTACTGTTCAAAAGTTTGGTGTCAGTGAGATTTTTTTAGAGAAATGAATACTTTTATTTAGCAAGGACGGCACTGATATATTTTAAGATCAGTCAATGCAAGTTTCTTTCAGCTGAAATAGCTCAGACTTACATTTTAGTCTAGGACTAGGCTTAAGCCTTGTCTGTGAAACTGGGGGATAATGTTACAAAAGATTTTAAACTTTTCAACTTTCTACTCAAAGAATCCTGATTTTGGTTTCTACAAAAACATTTTCGACATTGATAACAATAAGAAACGTCTCCTTGAGCAACAAATCAAGAAAATGCAGAACATAAAATGATATCTGAAGAATGTGACACTGAAATCTGTAGTAATAGCTGCTGAAAATTCAGTTTTGCCATTACAGGAATAAATTACATTTTAAAATATTTATAAAAACAAAAAAGACTATTCAGAACTCCAAATATTACTGTTTTTACAATATTTTTGATTAAATAAATACAACTTTGGTGATCATGTGACTTCTTTCAAAAGCATTAAAAAAATCATCCCCAATCTTTTGAACAGATGTGTACAAAAAATAGATATTAACATACTTAATATTAAATACTTAATATAGTTATATATTAAGTATTATTAACTATATTAACTATATTATTAACTATATTAAGTATTATTAAATACTTAATATAGTTATATATTAAATAAACATAAAAATCTATCAAAATTTCTCAAATCTAAAACAATTAAGAAAAAAGCAACAAGATTGCAAATTCAACCTAAATTAATATATCACTCATAAAGGGCTAACTAGTTTGCACCAAAAGTTTGTTTGTAATTATTGATAAACACGAGTATGGACATTTGAACTAGCTACTTTTCAAGCTAGGCTAATTTTGTGTTACATAACAAATACAGTACATGATATCTGTGGCTGTGAGAGATGCTATAGCATTTTCTTTACTGTATTCTATGAGCAGAAGATGACGCAGTGAGTCTGGGGGTTGTTTAAAACCAGGTTCAGTGTCTTTTCTTGTGCTTGCATGGAGTATTGATCTACTGAGTATTGCTTCGTTAATGAGCAGCACTGATGATTCCACGAGTCGGTCTCGCTAGAAAGGGCTAATCGTTTTGCAGCTGCCTCCAAGGGATGAAAGAACATGAGGAAAGCCTATGAGTGTGTGAGTGGACGTGTTAGAACTCAGCCTGTCTTTACACTCACCACCTCTGGCTACACTGAACGCACTGATGTGAGAGCAATCACGCTAAAGTCTCACCCTGTTGTTTCATGGGTGGAGGATAAATCATTTCATCAGTGGAACATATGTCTCACCTGAGTTCTCTCTCGCCTGCTATTGTTCTGTCTTGGCTTTTCTCTATCTTGCTTGTCGGTACCGATTCTCCGCTTCAATGGAAGGAGGCACGGCCGTCATGTTTGTCTAGACTGATCTGGCAGACTTCAACAGTTTGTAATAGCTCATCTAACCTCTCTTTCCGCCTTTGGCATCATCTGACTGTCAGTCTACCCTGTAATAAGTGTAGAGAAGCACAAAAAGGAATAGTTCAACCAAAAATAAAAATTGTGTCATCATTTATTCACCATATCTTTCGAAACTCGAATGACTTTTGGTATGACCACTTTTGGATGCTTTTATAGTGCTTTTTTGTCCTTTTTGGAACTGGTCACTTTCCATTTTCACTGAATGGAAGAGCAGCTTAGAGATCGTTAAATTTGTCCTTTGATGCTTCATGAAAGAATGTCATAGCCTACAGAATAAATGATGACAGCATGTGTCCTTTTAGTTAAGGACTAGTGGTCAACCAATATGGGTTTCTAATGGCTGACACCAGTATTTTAGAGAGCAGGGTGGTTAATGGCCAATATAAAGCTACACTCACACAATTTAATTTAAATGTGCACATTATTGTTGTAATAAAGATGGAGAATCAATTTGAAACATCAATTTGATCAATTTAATCCATTCTTTCAAAATAAAAGTATTGCTTTCTTTCAATAAATAAATAAATGTAAAAATAAATGTAACTAACCACAAACTATTGAACTTCTTAATTCTTAATCTTAAAAGATTAGTTCACCAAAAAAATTAGAATTTTGTCATCATTTACTCAACCTCATGTTCTTCTAAACTTGTACGAGTTTCTTTCTTCTGTTGAACACAAAAGAAGAAATTTTGAAGCCATTACTTTCTTGTTGTGGGAAAAAAAAAATAAAAAATTTCATTTTCATTTTTTGGTTGAACCATCCCCAATATTATTGTTAAAAGTTTCAACTAAGGGATCTCCTAAATTTAGGGTTTTGTTGCAGCTGGTTCCATCCCCCTGTAACTCACGGCTGCCACTTTCAGAGTTTAAGCCGACCATCTTAAAGTCACAATAGAGACAGAGCCATGGAGCTCTGGCTGATCCTGGCACCTCATCCTCCTTCTTTACAACCACAATGGAGGCTCTCACTGCATCCAAAGACTCTTTTCTAATCAGCACCGCCTCCTCTGACATCCCTAAACAGTGGAGGGCAGTGATCTCTGACAGTGGCCCACAGGGCCATCGCCTGATTAAAAGGAAACAAAGGAGATGGGTGACCTCCGTCCAAGCATCTAATCTTAGAGCCACAATGAAAGCAGGCGATGTTTGTTTAATGCTTGCTTTCTCGAGAGCTGACAGTGCTAGCTGTGGATGGATGAAGATGGGGGTGGACCAGCAGAAGTCCTGCAGAGTCTGGACCTGCTCCCAGCCCATGCTGCAGAGAAGCTGATCGCTCTTCATTACTCTATTAACATCCCAGAGAGTGACCGACTACAGTACACACAACACAAACACAAGTAAGCTCCAGTGCCAACACAAAGATCATAGCTTCTAAATGGATACATCCTCAGAAGTTCATCTGTATATTTAATGATATGAAGTATGTGGCAGACAGTGTGCAAGAATGTCAACATCACAGCGTTCTTCTGTGTGATGCGGGTCAACACACATCCCGTTCTCCCCAGCACCGCTGGGACAGCCGTCAGCTCATGCGGGCTCCTGTGAGAAGCGTTTGCTGTGGCAGCTGCTTCAAAGCAAATATGCGGTACAGGAAAGACAGTAAAGGCAATTCCACGAAACCACGCCTTTATCTGGGACTTCATCAAGTTCACGGCAGCTTATAGATCTCTCTCAAATAGGAAAAAAACAATGCACATGCTTTTAGTTCGGTCTTTTATTTTTAAAGTTCCTGTTTCTTTTTTGTGCCTACTTCAGTCATTTGGTCTATTATATTTACACAGTTTTGTTTGTTCCTTATCAGATTGCAAGTGAGGGAACTCAGGAGAGTCTTATTTATTTAGTGGTTATATGTGAAAAAAATTGCATTGTAGTTTCTCATTCCTAGTTTCATTGTTGATGTTAGCTGATTTTTAGTATGAATAATAAAACTGTATTTCAACTAGGGATGTGCTAGAGCTATTGAAGCTATTAGTGTATAATAGAAATCAGGGTATCTTCCGTCCATTCCATATCCGTTTTCAAAGCAAAAAACGGAAAACGAAAAAACGGATCATTTTTTCATTTATCATGTTTTGCCTTATTCAGATATATACTTAAAACTATGTTTTTCTATTCTGCAAGAAAATTATTTTTTTCTAAATAACAGATTTTAGAATATTGG
>JAFVLL020022123.1:0-27209 GCA_021397915.2 Tor tambroides
ATATATATATATATATATATATATATATATATATCTCAAAACATCTCCTTCAGTGTTAATGAAAGCTTTGTTTTCATTGACAGACAAATCTGTGTTCAAAGTCTCAATTATGTCTCCCTGATGACAGCAGCGGTTTGGACGGCATGCATTTCATTTCATTTTTCTGGTGTACTTGCTCTGTAAGATAAAGTTTTGGGCACAGTTGAATGGAAGTTTTTTTGACAGTGAGGTAACAGCTGCGGCCACTTCACATTTACACACTTAGCCTGTCATGAGTGCTAGCACGCTAACTGCGCTCGTCCCCACTGCTTTCTGACAGAAAGTGCACATGCTACTTGTTTTTTTTTTTTTTTTTTTTTTTTTAAATATTAGGCAGCATATACACTGCAGTGTTCAGCATTCAAATATGCTAGTATTACGATTCAAACGTATTAGTGTTGCTATTAGTGTGAACTATAACTTTCTATCTGAATAACACATCCAATTTAATGCCACAGACATGCTTGCAGTGCATTTTCACCCTTGCATAGAGGATGTTTCTGTTGTGTGTATCTGTGCGTAATGAGGTGAAGTTACTTTTATTAAGTGATTTGAGATGTTCTTACATGCATTTATAAAGTCAGGAAATGACCCACTCAGAGCATTCTCAAATCACACATGCAGAGAGAGCTGTGTGTGTGTGTGTGTGTGTGTGTGTGTGTGTGTGTGTGTGTGAGAGAGAGCTCTCTCAGAATGCACAACACCTGCAGCATGTTTCTCCTGGAATTAACCTTCATCTGAAGGTGACTCTTTGATGGGGTTCTGTTCATCACATTCTATTGCTGTTTCAAGACCTAGTGAGCATACATACTGTGTGCTTAAACATGCCCAAAATGCAAAGCTGCTTCATGAGATTCTAGGTTTTTTAAAAAAGTTTTTATTAGGTTTTAGCCTTGGTGACATTATCAAGCAAAATGACACGCAACAGTGTTGTCGTTCTGAATATCAGCACGGCTAAATATATGTGACCAATCACAGCCATGCTGATATTCAGAACAACAACTCACTTGCTAGTGTGATATTGCTATACAACAACAATAAACAAGAAATTAAGTTTGAGTAACTTACAATTTAGACTGCAGTTAAAATTCTAACTTCCTAACAAAGGTCTTAGGTTTCATTCCTGTTTCATTCCTGAATAAATAAGTATTGTAAATGGAACTGGTTGAGTAAACGATTCAATGACTCATAAATCATTCCTCTAGCTTAAATAGCAAAACAGGATCTCTGATGAGCTTATTTAAATGCAAAGTAATTCTTTTACAGTTTCACAGAAATTTAAAAAAAAAAAATAACAATAATGACAGTTTTTCTGTAACCACCTACTGGCATTTCAGCGTAACTTCAGAAAGAGTCACTGAAAAATTCCCACTACTAATGCACAGACTGACAGTCTGACTAGGACAAACAGAGTGACACAAACAGTGAAAAGTCCCAGTGCATCTAAATGCAGCCAAAAAGGGGGCATGAGCCGCCTTCAGAGTTATAAAATAGCAAAGGATGCACCCTACAGTCAAGTGTTTTTCAACTCCAGTCCTCGGGATCCACATTCCAGAATGTTTTAGATGTCTCACTATTCAACACACTAAGGAGCTGATGAGTTGAATCTGGTGAGTGTTTGAATTAGTGAGACATCTAGAACATTCTGGTAGTTCACTGGATTGGAGTTGAGAAACACTGGTCTAGTAGACTTTACAGTCAGCAATGCCCATCACAAGATCGCAGGCACATCATGTGTGCCATTTAGCACAGGGCCTCTAAATACATGCTTATTTTTTATGCAATAATACAAGCTAGTGGCAAAATAGAATCAAATGAGGAAGATTACTGAGAAAAATGGATACATTTTGGTAATGAGAATTTGTGGGGAAAGTGCTTAAATCTTTTGAAAATAACGTCGCAATGCAAAAAATCTTAATGATCCTGAAATAGGCTTCTGTTGATTTTTGGGTGAAATATGGCTTGGATAGGATCTCGACTCACCTATTTAACTCATACAGCATTGTACGTTTATTTTTAGGCCCTCTGTATGTTTTAGGTCTCAGGCAGCGTTTGGCTGGAGGCTGGTTTTATCGCTGCACACAGTTCCATTACTCACTGCTGAAAATCCCCTGGCTCGCGGGCACAAGTGTGTCGCACTTTATCACCCCCTCCCCGCATACTCTCTCCAGCTTTAGTTCATCTATAGAGGCAGTCAAGAGAGAGATACGCACTATGCTACAACATCTGTCCCTATGCCCTGCTCCACTGGCCTTGTGTGTGTGTGTGTGTGTGTGTGTGTTTTCAGTTCTGTCTCATGTGTTTCTGTGTAACAGAAGCTTTAGGGAATCTCAAAAAATAATCATGATACAATAGAATTATCCTAGAATGTCCAAAATCAGTGTAAAGCCCTATTCGGACGGGACTAGTTTTCTAAACTACATTTGAGTTTCGATTCTTATCATCTGACCTCTGCAATTTTCATGTACCAATTTGGACGGGACTAACATCTCCGTGTTTATTACAGAGGTGGGAGGGTCTGTTTTGTATATCTGGGCGTCGCAGAGATCACGTGATCATGCGTGCTTTGCTTATAGTCATTCGGGTTGATAGTATAACCACAGTTTTACTACAAATACAATGGTGAAGCTATATGGCTAGTATTTTTAGTATTTTTTTTTTATTTATTTGTTTGTAGTAAACCTATGTTTAATTTTCATAAAGGTATATATGTAATTACAACATTATGTAATTGAGTGCAGAAATGAACGTGAGTAATCTTACCTGACGCTGATATTACAATAGCCAGTCTTAAAGGAGTCATCAGATGCCCATTTTCCACAAGTTGATATGATTCTTTAGGGTCTTAATAAAAAGTTTATAACATACTTTGGTTAAAATTTCTAAATGGTTTCTCAAATTTCTCTCCTTTTTACCCTGTCAAAATCAGCTCTGTTTTCAGCAAGGCGTTTTAGTGCATGTTCCTTTAAATGCTAATGAGCTCTGCTGACCCTGCCCCTCTCCTCCATGAGGTAACGAGCCATTCTCATGATACAGTTTAGTTTAGCGGCGGAACTGGCTAACTAGCATGTTATTAGGAAAGGTGATTTGCAAAGATTCATAAAAGAACCATATACTCACTTCTTCTGTAGGTGAGGCTGGATCACGAATGATTCGCGCAAAAATAAAAGCATTTAGGCAGATCGGAGGATGCATTCCCTATTCAAAAACCTAGTTAATGTTAAGTTAATCCACTGTGTCTTCAGCGGCTCGGATGTCGGGAGTAAATGACAACTGCTGTGTTCATTATAACATCCAACAACAGAACACCTCAATCGCTTAGGAGTCATTCTTGTCTACACCTGCTCCGGCATCGAAACAATGGCGGACTGGTGACAGCTCAATCAGGGCGGGTCTAAGGTAAAACGCTAGTGTCAATCAACAATTGTGGGAGGGGCTGGGTCTGCGTGATTTGGCATTTGAGACATGGCATTTGAGAGTGGCTTGATTTGAGAAAGGGGAAATGATTTAATGAGATTAAAAACAAAACAAAACACCGGGTGGATCTTTATCATTATAAGGTGGTTGTGTACACACACTGCCAACACACATTTCAGTTCTAACAACTTGTAAAAGTGCATGTCGCATCTGATGACCCCTTTAACAGTTTACGTGATCTGGCTCTTGATTTTATTATTGTTATTTTTTTATTTATTTGCCGGGAGGCAAACATATCAAACATGCGCATGGTAAGAGCGTCTACGGTAATTCACGTTGGCCAAAACACATGGAAATGCATTGTGAAAAAAATATCGTCGCAATCACACACATTCACATTCGGATGGGATTAGTTTTCTCAGAGGATCACTGAGTTTGCTGAAAAACAGTAATTTGCTCTGGAATTATTACAGAGGTTGTGTGAGAAAAACACAGACGTGGCAGATTCGGACGGGATTAAAATCGCCAAGTACTGTACATCTGTGAAACACAAATTTCTCTAACGACCCCCTGTAAAACTAGTCCCATCCGAATAGGGTTTAAGATGACAGAATCATACCAGAATGACAGATTCAGCATGGAGTCTCCAACAATTTAATTACATTGGAATCTCTGAAATGAGCATCAGATAACAAAATTTGCACAGGGTCATAAGATCAGTGTCCAATAATGAAATCATCATAAGACATGGAACCCAGCTTTAGAAAATCATCAGCTTCAAGTTACAAAACTCGAACATAATCTTCAAAATCTGCATTGGACAGCACCACCAACAACAAATGAGTATCAGATAACAGAATCACAATGAATTGACTAAATTCAGCATCAGATATTAGACAGCAACAACAACAAATCAGATAACAGTATCAATGGGGAATATTCAAAATCAGCATCATGTAACAGAATCGGCATTAAATACCTGAACTCAGCATCAGATAGCAAAATCAGCATGGACTCTTTTTTTTTAAAGGCATCAGATATAAAAATCAGCATGAACGCTTCACAATCAGTATTAGATAATATGAACATTATGAATCTTCAAAATCAGCATCAGGTAGATTACAGAATCACATTGAATTGCCCATATTCAGAATCAGATAATATAATTACCTTGAAATCTCCAAAGTATCAGACAACAACAAATCTGCATCAGAAAACAAAATCAATATTGAATCTTCAAAATCAGCGTTGGTTATCAAAATCACCATTAAATCTCTGATTCAACTTTGGGGGGGGGGGATCTAAATCAGGGATTAGATAACATGAACAGTATGAATCTCTAAAATAAGCAGATAATAGATAGATTTGCCTTGAAATGTCTAAAATCAGCATCAGAGAACAAAGTTAGTACAGGGTCAGTGGCTGATTATGACATCATATTCAGATCTGAAACTCAGATCAACAATGCAGAATTATCAGCCTCAGATTACAAAAATGGAATATAATCTTCATAAAATAATCTTCAAAAAATCAGACAACATGAACATAAATCAGCGTCAGATAACAGAATAACCAAGAATTCTCCAAAGTCTGCATCAGGTAACAGAATCACTCAGATTTTTCTAGATTCATCATAATATATTAGAATTACTTTGAAATCTTTAAAATTAGCATCAGAGAACAAAGTTAGCACAGAAATCATCATCAGACCTAAACTCAAATTCACAATACAAAATCATAAGCCTCAAATTAAAAAAACTGGAATATAATCTCCAAAATCAGCATCAGACAATAACAAAATCAGCCTCAGATAATAAAATTAGAATGTAACCTCCAAAATAATCACACACAGTAGAATCACCTTGAAATCAACATTAGATAACACAACTGACTCCAGTAAAGAAAACCCTACATGAGGCGCAGAACATTTTCTCTGGTCTTTATGTGGTACAGATGATGGTTTCACACCAAAATAAACATGGCTTTCTGTATATGAACATGTAATGAAATTTCTCTTGAAATGAATGTTTATTTTTGTGCCACAGTAAAGCGAAGTATGAATTCTCAAAACAGTGACCGTTATTGAACCAGGACCTTGTTTTTCTTCAGGCTCCTGGGAAACTCGACATGTCTGAGATGTCCTCCTGGAGCTGTTGTGACGGGACGGTTTCGTGTGAGATACTGATCTCCTGTTTTGACCTGCTGTGTGGAATAGCAGCTCTCTTCCTTATAACTTTTGCGTTTGCTGATATTCAGAACATGTGAGGGAACGTCAAACGCAGTGATGTTTGGAGCCGGTGCGGGATGTTTGTTGGCGAGCCACACCGGAGCGCTCTGCTCTGCAGGGCCCCTTTAGGCAGACAGTAATTGACCTAATCTGGCCCATATGCAGAGTGAAATATGTTTAGCCGTGACCTCAGAGCAGCACAGCTTTGTGCTATGACTACTGGAGATCTTTAGACTCTGTCTGGCATTTGGTCTAATAAAATACACAGAGTCCAAGACCTGCAGACTCCTCACAAAACAGACTGCAGAAGTGGAAAAATAAAGCTTACGTCTAGAGGATTTTGGATTTGATTTGTTAAACCTGTTCAGATACATTCATCTATCTCCTATTATGTTCAAGTTTGGCAAGTTTTTTGAGTGAAATTTATTGAACAAGGTAAAAGCGTAAGGGCAGGACCTGGTTTCATTCATTGTCAAAAGGATAAAAAAAAAAAAAAAAAAAAAATAGTTGGTTAAGACAAACTTTCCTAGACATGAAGTTTGGTGTAGTTTAAAAGCTTGAACTTTGAAGGCTTTGAAGTTGTTGTATGGCTGCTAGCATGCTCTGAGTGGTTGCTAGGTCATTGGGTGTTCTAAGTGGTTGCTAAGTGGTTGTTACATGGTTGCTTGGATGTTCTGTTTGATTGATAGGTGGCTGCTAGGCTGTTCTGGGTGGTTGCTAAGTGGTTGTTAGGATGTTCTGAGTGGTTGCTAAGTGTGGTTCCTAGGTGGTTGCTATGTGATTGTTAGGGGGTTCTGAGTGGTTGCAAGGTGATTTCTATGTGGTTGTTTCTCAGTGGTTGCTATGTGAATGCTACAGTGTTCTGATTGTCTGCTGGATGGTTGCTGGGTGTTTATGCTATTTCTGGGGTGTTCTTTTTGGTTGCTAGGTGCCTGCTTGCTGGTGTGTTATTGGTGGTTGTTATGTGGTTGCTAGGGTGTCCAGGTGGCTGCTATGTGGTTGCTAGGTGTGATTGATAGTATGTTCTGGGTGGTTCGTAGGTGGTTGCTGTGCTGTTGATGGGGAGGTCTGGGTGGTTGCTACAGAGCGTTCTCTTTGGTTTCTAGGTGGTTGCTATTCAATTTCTGGAGTGGTCTGGGTGGTTACTAGGTGGTTGCTAGTGTGCACTGAGTGGTAGCTTTGTGGTTGCTTCTGGCTGGTTGCTTTATGGTTGCTAGGGTTTTCTGTGTAGCTGCTATGCAGGTGTTTGGATGGTTGCTGAGGAGTTGCTATGAAGTTTCTAGAGTGTTCTGGTGTTCATGAGGGTGTTGCTAGGGTGTTCTTGGTCATTGCTAGGACATTGCAGATAAAGAGACACAAAGACAATTCCTTTAATATCAAAGTGTCAATATTAGTATTTTAAAAACTAACAGCAGGTGAAAGTGTGAGTTTTGTCCCATGTGTTAAGAATCAGAGAGCTGACTCTGGCATTCAACAAATTAAAACAATACAACAACAACAACAAACGTGTGTGTGTGTGTGTGTGTGTGTGTGTGTGTGTGTGTGTGTGTGCAATATGATGGGAACAGTGAAAAGGGTCCAAATGTTAATTAAGCATGTGAGTGAGCAGTGATAGAGATGCTTCATCTTTCTGCCAGACATGAATGAGTCGAGCCAGTTCTCACTCGCACTGATAAGACACCAGAATAGAGAGACAATTCAAAGTAATGAGCTCTTTCTGACAGCCAGAGAAACTTCTCTTCATTTTCTTTGGTGCTGAGAAGACGAAAGAGAGATAATTATGACAAGAAGAGCACTTCAAATTAAGTGTAATAGCACGCGGCTAAAATGTGGCGCACTGCATGGAACGCCGTTGCTTCTGCCGTCAATCCTGATAATGGACAGAATGTTTTAAGAATGTTTCTTGCTTGGACTGGAAATTACAGGCAGATTTTCAGATTGACAGGTTGAGTTAATTGAGTTGGTTTTGATGGTTCAGACCACACACACTTCAATCATGTGCAGCTTCGGTCAGTCCGTCTTCATCTGCTCCACAGGAAACAGTCATGTTAAAGCTACTGATACAAATTAATTATGCATAATCAGCAACTAGGGCTGACAATTTAACACATTTATTTAATTTAAAATGCAATAAGCTTGAAGATTTCTTATTGTCAAAATTGAAAACAGTTGTGCTGCTACATATATATATATATTTTTGTGGAAACCGTGATTCATTTTATTTTTTTTAAAAGAACAGTGTTTATTTGAAATATAAATCTTTTGTAGCATAATAAATGTTTTTGCTGTTGCTTTTGATCAGTTGATCAGTGTTCTATATGATTGCTAGGGAGTTGGCAAGGTGTTCTGCATGGTTGTTAGGTTGCTAGGGTGTTTCTATGCGGTTACCAAGGTATTGTGGGTGTTTGCTATGCAGTTGCCAGGGTGTTCTGGGTGGTTGCTAGGGAGTTGCTAGGGTGTCCTGATTGGTTTCTAGGCAGTTGCTAGAGTATTCTGGGTAGTTGCGGGGGTTTTGTGAAATATTTTAACATGTAGCTCTGCAGCCGTGATGAAATGACACTATTGAAGTAAATTAAAATGATTTCCATTAAAATTATACTTTTATGCTCACAGCAGTGTGTGCAGTTATAAATGATCATTATTCATTTTAAGCAGCCTATTGAAATTATAATCAGTTGAAATTTTACAAATTAACATTATTGAAATATAACAAAAGCCATTAACTTGCTGTGAGGATTGCTGCATGGTCACATGATGTATATAATCATCTTTAGTCGTCACAGATATCAGGAAACATCAGATGTGGGCTGAAGTGTGTTTGAGGTGTCGTGGTCATGGTCAGGTGGTTTTGGGAGGAATCTTTCTGCTGCGTCTGGAGGTTTTAAGCGTTTTCCTCCCTCAGCGCCTGATTAAGCATCTCTGTGCGTTTGTGTTTAATGACGCAGAGCTGCTGGAAGCTGCACTCGTGGCTGTCATTGATTCACACGCTGTGAATGTTTATTATTTAGTCTCAAAATGAGAGTGTTTGCAATCTTTGCGTGTGTGATTGTGTATGTGTGGCTGTTTTGTCCTCAGCAAATGGCTTGTAGTAGGTTATAACTTTGGCATAAAATGTATTATTATTATTATCATTGTTATCATTTAGTGTTAAAGGGGTCATGAACTGAGAGACCAAAATTCGGTTCATCTTTTGACATATAAGAGGTTATTATACTATAAAAAAGTTTCAGAACTCAAATCTTTCTATAGTTTCTAAAAACAGCTTATATTTTAAGCCAAACTGCAAAAAGGACAGGTTGTGGAATGTACGACTACATGACGTAATAGTGTGGCTAAACACCGCCTCCACAGAATCAAGATCAACGCCTGCTTCTGCAGCAGGGCTCCAGAGAAAAAAAATAATAAAAATCAATCAAGGAGCCATTGGCTCCAATAAGAAACAAAACAAATAATTTTTTTAGGTGCCACAGAATAAACATGTTTTTTTTAACACCTTAACATTTTGGTCATACTGTATGTCTCATATTTTCTTGTCTTTATCAGCATTTTTTCAGCCTATCTTGTAGATGCTGGGAACTAAGGTTCACTTAAAGTGGGAACTAAACGTTTTTTCCAATTATATACAGTCACAAAGAATTGTTTAGTTTAGTTTGAAACACTGAATGAGTGATTACATGAGACATTTCAGTCAGTTGTACTGTAAGCCTACCGTTTGATGTGCATTCATGTTCATTTCGTACTATAGTAGTAAAGAGAAAGATATGATGGGTTCACGTGCCGCTTGAACTGAGGCGCTAAAGCGATCGCTCGTGCTGCATTAAAGAGCGCCAAAATCATATTTATTGTTTGAATTTCCTTATGAATTTGGCAGAATTTTAAAACTGATACTTTGTTTATTAAAAGTTAACAAAGCACAAAGCTTATTGCGATTATTGGATGGCAAGTGCGCGACAAATAATATGAAGTTCACGTATAGACTAAAGGTAACAAGAAGCCATGGTATCGATTATAATATTAGATTGTTAACGATATTGTTAGTGTCCACACAGCTGACAGCTTTTCCTGTTGTAGTTTGTTCAAGTTGTGCATGAAATAGACACTGCTTTTCTGCACATTTTTGATCTCTGTCATGCCGTCACAACTGGAATTGCTTATAGCAGGCTGTTTTTCCACTAAAACTTTGATGCGCATCGTCTCAATTTATTACATCAACATAGCAAACGATGTGATTGCAAAACAATCAGGAAAAAAGGCATTACATGCAAATTTTTAAATCATAAAATGTACATTTCTATAGTCGCCAGTGGCGACCTCAGCAAAAACTTCATTCACAAATTAATAATTTTGGTCGCAAATGCGACCATTTTAGTTGCAGTCTGGAGCCCTGTACAGCACTGCCTGTTTAGCCCCGCCCACCGATTATACGCTGCTGCCTGTTTAGCCCCGCCAACTGACTTGCGCATATAGTAAGTAAATGACAAGAGCGGCAAAAGCAGGTCTTCACAGAATCCAAACAATAAACTTTATTTGATGAAAGTCATGTCAGTAAGAACTTGGTCATTTGTTCACTTCGTTTTATCGTGGATTAGTTTACAATCAAGGCACAATTCTGTGCAGGATCCTCAGGAAGATTGAAACTAAAAGACGAAGCTGTGCAACTATATGTGACCCTGGACCACAAAACCAGTCATAAGGATCCATTTATCAAAATTGAGATTTATACATCATCTGAAAGCTGAATACATAAGCTTTCCATTGATGTATGGTTTGTTAGGATAGGACAATATTTGGCTGAGATACAACTATTTGAAAATCTGGAATCTGAGGGTGCAAAAAAATCTAAATATTGAGAAAATCGCCTTTAAAGTTGTCCAAATGAAGTCCTTAGCAATGCATATTACTAATCAAAAATTAAGTTTTAATATATTTACGGTAGGAAATTTACAAAATATCTTCATGGAACATGATCTTTACTTAATATCCTAATGATTTTTGGCATAAAATAAAAAGCAACTTTTTTGACCCATACAATGTATTTTTTAGCCAATCATAGCAGTGGGCGTTTACTTCTAAGTCTACAATCCACCACACCTATTCAAACAGAGCATTCTGATGAGGAGGGTTAAAACAGGACAGAAAATAGCTTATTACTTCTAAGTGATGTTTTTGATGTAAAAATCTTGATAACATTTTAAGTGGACCTCAGAGAGCAGCACAAAATAAAAAACAAAGGCAGTTCATGACCCCTTTAAAAAGGTTCCTTCTACATGCTTCTTGGAATGCAGAAGTAATTAAAAACTCAAATATGTATGTTAACTAATAGATACTACTCAGAAAATACAAATTGTTCAAAATTAAATCTGGATATGAAATATCATGCATAATGTGGTTGGATTGCACCAAATTTTCAACTTGTTTAAAACTAATCAGCGAGTTGAAGACGTGCAGATGGACACCTGATCCCATTAGCCTCTCTTCGGACTATCACTATCCTTATCTATAAAATGGCTGAGGCCAAAAATAGGAAGAAAAATTAATAATCAGGTTGATTTGCTCTTTTATAAGTATAGAAGCCCTCTGGGCACGACTTATTAAAGTTTTAAAAGAGAATTAACTCCTGCAGCAGGTGATTCTGAACTTTTAATTGCTCATCAAAGAATTAATAGTGGGCAAGTGTAAGGTTTGTGGAATTAATAAACATAATATTAATAATAAAAAAACTGAGTTACTGAAATAACTTCATTATGTTACAGCACATAAAACACTGCAGTGAATATTAACATGTAGATCTAGTTTGCATGCTAGCAGACACTCAAGCAATTATGGACTTTAAAGGAACAGTTCATAATGAAAATGTGCTGAAAATGTCCTCAACCTCAGGCCGTCCAAGATTAGGATGAGTTTGTTTCTTCATCAGATTTGGAGAAATGTAGCACTGCATCACTTGTTCAGCAATGGATGCTCTGCAGTGAATGGGTGCCGTCAGAATGAGAGTCCAAACAGCTGATAAAAACATCACAATAATCCACACCACTCCAGTCCATCAGTTAACATCTTGAGAAGACAAAAGCTGTGTGATTGTAAGAAACAAATTCAAGACATTTCAAGTCCATAATTAAAAGTCACGCCAGTGGAAAAGTAATCTGTTCTGAATCAGGAGAAAAATCAGCACAGATTAATCACCAGCTTTTGTCTTCTCAAGATGTTAACTGATGGACTGGAGTGGTGTGGATTACTTGTGGATTATTGTGATGTTTTTATCAGCTGTTTGGACTCTCATTCTGACGGCACCCATTCACTGCAGAGCATCCATTGCTGAGCAAGTGATGTAATGCTGTAATGGGCGGTGATTTGGTCTTTATTCATGTATTTATTTCAGTGTTTTGTTGGAAGCACTTGAGTGCAGTGAGTTATGTCTATTCATGAGCCGTGATCACTGTACCATTTGGTGAATTAGTTTTTCATGGCTATATTGTGGGATCGTTGATGTCTCTAAATGGTGTGTTAAACCGACACCAGACTGTGGTTGGCAGGTTTACTTGTCGGTCAGGTGTCTCTTCCGCTCTGAATGGGCAGTTCTTTGCTAATAGACCGCGGGAGACTCTCTTACCAGTGTAGTTAGCGCTAGCTCTGCTGGCCGTACGCGGTCAGTTCGTGAAAACGGCAGGAAATGTCATTTTCTGTAATGTAAACAATTATAGATCGGAGTCGATGTTCTGCCCACACAAACACAAAACTATTACCGTCACATCACCCTACAGCACAAGAGCCTGTGTGTGTGTGTGTTATTTCCTGGGTCGTGGGCCTTTCCCATAATTCCTCCCGAGTCTCTTCTGTTGGCTTATTGCTTTGTTTTCCTCTCTCTCGCTGGTTTCTGTGTTTATTAGCACATTAGCTCCTTGGAGGCTCAGAGTATCAGAGACTCACAGAAGCAGCCAGATCATTTCAGCCCTTTATTTGTGTTTGGAGAACTGACAGCAGCTGATCATCCGGTCTGTTTACTCACGTCATGCACATTTCTGCTCTTATTCTGATCCGTTCATCAGTGCATGTTATTGCAAGTAAAAAGTTTATCTCTGTAATACTGCTGAATGATTTGAACAAACAATTAATGTGATTCCTGTGAAATACATCACTCTGTGTATTGAAGATGAATGGATATATTGAGTATGTATTCACTTTGGAGCATGCTGTGCAGTTTAATTGCAGCTTTTTTGTAGTTGAACACTCATTTAAAGCCATATTGTGTTTTTGATTTTGATTAATTGAGCAGCAGACATTCTTCATAAGATTAGAATGTATTTACTTATGTATTTTCTTGCTTGCTTTCATCTTTTTAATAATTGCACTAAAGCTGCGTAAAGCAACCTGTTTCTGTGTTTATAGATGAGCAGGTATTGGAATGAAAATAGCAGTTTGGTTAGAGGTGTTTCTTGGTTTCTTGTGTGTGGGTGTGTATATATTTTATGCCTGATAGGGGAGTAATTCTCACACACACACACACACACACACACACACACACACACACTCAGACACATACACACACTCACTCACACTCACACACATTTTTTTTTTCTTCCTTCTGTGTATTGCAATTTCTTCAGATTTTGAATATGCATATTAATATGTTTCTATGGTAAGCTGGTATACCATAAACCATCAAACAAAAACTGTTAAAAAAGCTGTTACAGCAAATATGATAAACAGTAGCTCATATAAAAATAAATATATAATAAAATATTAATTTAATTTAACTTGATGTATTAACTAATACTAAACTGAAATAAAAGTTATTAAAAACTATATTGACATTAATAATAATAACAATAACAATAATGACAAAAACACAACAAAATTACTAAAAATGTAACTAAAAGTTTAAAATGAAAATAGAAAATATAAAAAATAAAATCTAATTGATTAAAAAACAACTGTAATAGTACCTCAGTGGTGTGGAGGTTTTCTAGTTATTGTATAGGTGTGAAGTGTAGGTTGTTGTTAATATGTACAATAAAGTATAATAAACGCGTTTATTGATTTTACAGATTTAGAGTTGAAGGTGTAGTTTCCATAGCAACACGTCTGGCATAATAGCAGTAAGCAGTGAAAACATATGCTGCCTTTGAACCTCTAGTAATCATAATCATGAGAAAAACAAGAGGGTTTCTAGCACTCCTGGCACTCATAATAATAAGAATAATACAAATACATCTTGAATCTTTAACAATGCAGACAGCACGGCTTCACTCTTCAACATCTAATTATGCTTCTGCAGAAGAACTCTTCCAAGGTTAACTCAAACTCTTGTGATGTTTATTGAGAGTTTACTTTGACAAGAAATTCAGCAGTAGATTTGATGATAAAGATGAATAAGAGAAATGTCTGCATTAGAGCCGCTAGATCTTTATATAACTGTTTGATTTTGTATCTCAGTATGAAGTCGTTTTCTTCAGGATGCTGCTTGGTTGATTTTTATTTAAGCAATTTGCTGCTAAATAATGTGTTACTATGTATATTTATAATAATAGTCATTATTACAGGGAATATCATTTCTGATTTAAATATCATTTGTTGTGTTCTAAAATAAAGCAATAAGCCTTGTGAAGCCGAGATTTACAGTGAATTTAAAACAGCTAAAGGGAGTTGTTAGGCACTAAGCGCTCTGTTCCTTAGTTACATGCATTCTGTCACTGTCAATCATCTTATCACAGTTAACAAAATCCAAATTTTGTTTAATTTAATATCCTACCGTATTGGAGAGAAATGAAGAGGCATGTTGATCTGCCAGTCACATGTCTATCATGCCAAGAACTCTCTTCATATGTTTGTATGATGATGCATTTAAAAGTTAATGACTAAATGTATCATTATAACACAATGTTGCTGCAGATGAAATATAATGCACATAACATTAAATAAATATTTTTAATCAGGTTAGACATTGATTATTTATCACTCAAACCCCTTTCTATGCCTATCCATCATTCTCGTATAACCGCCATGTTTGTAGTTTTTAAACACTTTTTATGCGTGTTTGTAGTTCTAATCGAATCCTCATCCACCGCGCAATGTGTTGTGGGCAATATTAGCCGTTAGAGTGTGAATCGATCTGCACTTAGAATTTTAATCTCAAGTAGTAGACGATCCAGGAATCTTTGGCATACTCTTACTACATACTACGATTTGGAGCATACTAATTATATTTTCGAATACTATTTAGGATGGACAGTATGCGAATTGGGACGCAGCAATTATTCTTCCGCCAAACAAACGGTTGTGGTTGCAACAAATTGGTCGCTGATCAACACACAGAAACAAAGAGGTGTATGTTTGTAGAGTAATTTACAACAGCTTCGAACGTGGCTCAACCAATCAGAATCAAGGACCAGAATTATTTGTTTTATAAATAATTTTTTTCTTCTGATTCCAGAAACTTCCTCCTCAGGAAACGTCTTAATGGACACGACGACGACACGCACCACGACTCGCCCAGTCACCGTCACCATGACGACCGCCTCCACCTCCACCAGCACCACCACGACCAGCAGCACCCGATCTCCCTCCACGACGCCGGCGGCCCCACGCAGCACCACCACAGAGCGGCAGCCGGCGGCTCTTCCCGAGGTCACGGCGCGCTCCGACCCGTCCTCCGTCCTGCCCAACATCGCCGTGGAGTTCTGCAGCCCCGTCACCGACTCTTCCATCACCTGGCCCAAAACACGGCAGGGCCTCATGGCCAAGCAGCCCTGCCCGCCGGGAACCATCGGTACGTTACAGCAGTCCAGAGCAGCCGTGTAGTGATTGTGTTCACCAGCAGAGGGCGCAGAGAGATGCACTGGTTAATTAGTTGCGCCAATACTTGGACAGGAACAGAGCGCTATTATCGTCAATTTGTCAAAAGAGACGCCCTTTATCGCTTTCAAGATATTGAAATATCTTATTCATTATTAATATATTAACTAATTATGTTAGGGTAATACTCTTTGTTTGTTATGCAAACAATTATTTCCACCATGAAATAAAAAATGTTAAAATATAATCTCAAATTTTAAAAAAAAGCAAGTCACAATTACGAGAAATAAGACTAGAAGTCTGACTTTCTTTTTTTGCAATTTTGGCTGTTTTTCTCTGAATTCTGAGTTGCATCTCGCAATTCTGTCTTTTTCTCACAATTCTGAGAAAATTTGTGATATAAACTTTTTTAGAGAAAAATAGTCAGAACAATGAAGACTTCTGAGTTCATTTTTTTGTAACTCAGACTTTTTTCAATTTTGAATTTATGTCTCACAGTTTTTCTCAGAATTCTGAAGACAAAAAAGTCAGATTTGCCGTTCAGAATTTTGAGAGAAAAAAAAAAAGAAATGCAAGATATAAAGTTTGTCTGAAAATTATTCTCAGAATTGTGAGAAAAAGTGTGAATTGTGAGATATAAGCTCAATTCTGAGAAAGAAAAGTCAGAATTATGAGAAACAAACTCAAAGTCAGAATTACGGGATAAACTTAATTAGAAATAAATTCATATTTGCCAGATGTAAACTCAGAATTGTGTGTGTGTGGGGGGGGGGGGTCATAATTCACAGTAAAATTGTGCGATATAAACTCAGAATTTTGAGGAAAAATCAGAATTACAAGCAATGAATTCAGAAGTCTGACTTTGTTTTTCATAGCTCTGACTATATTTCTCTAAATTCTGAGTTACATCTCACACTTCTTATTTATTTTATTTTTTTTTGACTTTTTCATCGCAATTATGAATTTATATTTCATGAATCAGACTATCTTCTCACAATTCTGAGAAAAACTGTGAGATATAACCTGGACAAAAGTCAGAATTGTGAGATAAAGTCTGACTGACTTTCTTGCAATTCCAAGTATATTCTGTGTTTATATCACCCAAAAAAGTTGCAATTACTTCAAAAAAAAAAAAAAAAGTATTTATTTATTTCTTGTGGTGGAAACAAGCTTGCATAGTTGTACTGCATAATAGGGCCTGAACAGCATGCAGGGTTGTTTTGCACAAAATTGGAAACATTCTTGAAAAGTAATTCTCTCACACAAATAAATAAATAAATGAATCAACTAAACAATTACATTTACAGAAAGCAGACACTTCATGCTCAAAATGAGTCTGAAATGCCAAAATAACAAGCCTAATTAGGGATAGTAAAGACAAATATGAAATAACATTTAAAAAGCTGTAATTACCGTACACAATATATTCAGTTTGTGAACATGAAAAAAATGAAATGCAGTTAGAAAAAGTTAAAAAATAAATAGTATTAGTATTATTGTAAAATTGTAACTTTGTTATAATACTGTTGTGATATACAACAAATTCCTCGTGTGTGCAAACATACTTGGCCAGTAAAGCTCATTCTGATCTTCTGATATGTTTGCTATTTACAATATTTACTATTTTTCATAGTGCGATTATTGGTTATTTTTAATATAACCAGTTTGACTTGCAAACATAATGATAATAAACAATGTTTAAAAAATAATCAATAATAATAATAATAATAATAGTTATTTTTTCACAAAAAAAAGAAGAATGTGTAATCCCTCTAATTTTAATTGATAGATATTAAAGGTGCCATAGAATGAAAAACTGTCTTTACCTTGGCATAGTTAAATAATAACAGTTCTGTACATGGAAATGACAAACAGTGAGCCTCAAACACCATAGTTTCCTGCTTCTTATGTAAATCTCCTGAATAAAAAAGACCACTGAAAAACAGGCGAATCAGAACATAACACCGACTGTGACATTACAGTCGGGGTCACTAAGCTCCCAATATTTGCATATACCCGCCCATGTTCTAGGTCAGCCGAAGTTCTGCAGGTATTGTGAAGAAACAAGCGAGGACAACAGCGAAAATGGCAGACCATGGAAATACATGTTACGTTCCAGGCTGTGCAGGGGGAGTGAAGTGCAGGGATGGGATGGTGTCTTTATTCAGAAAGGCACGGAAAGCAAATAACGCGAGCCACTAAAGGGACATGGTTAGCTCCTTGCTAGCGGTCGCCTGTTACATTGCAGTACATAAGATATCACTTACCACATAAACAGAGTAAGGAGAGATGTCTGAGGATGATGGCGAATGATTTAGAGATCCTGAGCACCACTGACAAGCATCTGATCTTGTAAAATGTGTGGTAAAGTACTGCCGCTCCATAATATAAACATAGTTCGTGCGATCGAAAGTGAAACTATAACGCGATCGACCGATCGTTCAAAAGCAGTTTCAATGCTTCGCGTATTAATAACGGCTCCCAGATGCCCGCATTTTATATACAGTATAATTACCTGACGATATAACTGCGAGAGAAAGTATTTAAATATATATTTTCCTCTCTGTTTCCTTCTTGCTGATGAGCCGCACTGTGAAACAGCCAATCAGAGCACAGCTCATTATTATTCATGACCCTGCCAAATAAGCCAATAACAGACCGTTTCATTCTAGGGACAAATCTGAGGGTTGTAAATGATCATGTAAAATCGTTTCTGGAGATTTTTTGCCCTTACCTAAGCTACATACTTTCTATGTAGATATCAGAAAACAATTTAAAATACTGTATCAATGCATTCTATGGCACCTTTAACAAGTAACATTTCTCTTAACCATGAACATCCTAGCAACTGCATAGCGATGCCTTGCCCTGTATCTTCAGAGCAATTAAGCCCTCATCACTGCATGTTTAACAGCTTGTTTTGGTAACCCAGGTGTGGTGTTTTTCTCTGTGGTTATTAGTGAGTGTGTGGATGTGCAGCAGACGAGCACAAATAACAGGAACGCAGCGCACGCATCAAACACACGGCTCGCCTTTCACCTCGCTCTGTCACTCTCCTTCCTCTCCTTTTCTTTCTTTAAAGTTCAGCTCTTTCCTTCATTTCTCTCGCTGCTCATATCCAAACGTTTCCAGCCCTCCCGTCTGTTTCCATGGTTTCGGGTGATTGGCAGTTTCTTCATGATTAGTTATTTGTTCTTGAAGTTTTGTCCTCTGGTCATTTCTCAGAGTAACACATTCACATCCTCATAAACTCATTCAAAACAACAACATCAAAAAACCATGAGCTTTTGATTGACGTGTGTATTTTTTAACACCCCATTATATAATATCATTCAAAAGTTGAGAAATCAATACTGTTATTTGGCAAGGATGCGTTAAATTGATCAAAAGTGACAGGAAAGACATTTTATAATGTAACAAAATATTTCTATTTCAAATAAATTCTGTTCTTTTGAACTTTCTATTCATCTGTGAATCCTGAAAAATAAAATGTATCACAGTTTCCACAAAAATATTGTGCAGCGCAACTGTTTTCAACATTGATAATAATCAGAAATGTTTCTTGAGCAGCAAATCAGCATATTAGAATGATTTCTGACGATCATGTGACACTGAAGACTGGAGGAATGATGCTGAAAATTCAGCTGCGCATCACAGAAATAAATTACATTTTACAATATATTCACATAGAAACAGATATTTTAAACAACACTTACAAGGATACAAGGATTAATACTATACTGTAACATTATTTTTATTAAAAATATTTCCCCACATGTAGACTATTGGACTATATTATTTGGCGGAGACAGTGTTAATTTTGATTCTTATTACTATTAGTAATGTATGTTTATTGAACATAGTCTTTTATCACACTGCTGTTGTGTGTGTGTGTGCCGATAGAACATCTGGAGTGTGTGTGTGTGTGTGTGTGTGTGTGTGTGTGTGTGTGTGTCAGTGATCTCACCTGAGTGCCGATACAGTCACCAGACTGGAAGAATATGACATTTTTTCCCTCTTCTGTCCTTCTAATTAGAGCTGAGAATGAGATGTCTCTCTCCACGAGCTTTAATTGACCTTTACCAGTGCTCTCCAGGGAACGAACACACACACACACACACACACACACACACACACACACACACACACACACACACACACACACACACATCCCTGCATCTGGCTGTACTTAGAGCTCTCTCTCTCTCTCTCTCTCTCACACACACACACACAAACACACACACTGCAGTGATTTTATCTCCATCAGAGGAAGTAATTACCCATTCTTTTATGATCACAGACGTTTGAAAGTGTTTCTTGTCATCTGTGGAAGCAGCAGTGAAGGACGTTGATGTGTGTGTGTGTGTGTTTACAGTGTGATATGAATTCACAGTAACGGCTGCTTTCTGTTTGCAGGGACGGCTGTGTTCGCCTGTCAGGGGCCTGAGGGACTGTGGGACCAGCAGGGGCCCAACCTCAGCAACTGCACCTCCACGTGGGTCAACATCATCAACCAGAAGGTTTGGGAAACACACACACACACACACACACACACACATTGTGTATTTTCTATCACCCTACACCTAAACCTACCCCTTACAGGAAAATTTGTGCATTTTTACTTTCTAAAAAAACACCTCATTCTATATGATTTATAAGCGTTTGTACCCATAGGGACCTCAATTTAGGTCCCCACCGTGACATGAGTCCCCATGAGTCTGTGTGTATTCAGGTTTAAGTCCCCACCAGGATATATAAACCTGTATACACACACACACACACACACACATACACACACACACACAAAATCAAACAGGGATAACCTGCCATTCTCACAAATTATACAACAGTTGGATCTGTCATTTGATTGGTTAAGCCGGTGTTGTCATTGTTAACTGAAACTGTTCTAAAACAAAGGCAAGAAAGTTGTGAAACATTCGTGCCAAATACTGAAGAAGTTTGTAAATGGAAAATATGTTGGTGCATGAACTCAAAAATTATAACTAACAAATTGCGGATGTAATCGTAAAAAAAAATTACAAAATGCTTTTATTCAGACGCCAAAAAAGTGCAGTGTGCTAACTTTTGTGTAAATCTGTAATATTTTTGCACTGAGCATGTTGCACTTTTTTTGCTTTTTAAAAAAAAAAATTGTAACATATTTTCTTTGCGCTGAGCATGCTGCACTTTTTTGTGAACCGTTAACATTTTTCCTTTTCAAAGAGCATGTGGCATTTTTTTTTTTTTTTTTTTTTGAATTTGTAACGTTTTCTCGTTGCACTTTTTTCTAAACGTTTTGCCTATTGTCTTTGCACTGAGCATGTTGCACTTTTTTAGGAATCTGTAACATTTTCTCTTTGCAGTTTTGTTAATCAGTAACTTTTTGCCTTTGCACTGATGCTTTTTTGTTACATTCATGTATGCAAGCTTCTCTTGTTGGACTTATCTAAAAATATTAAAAACACTTTTCTTTTATTGAAATACAGCTGAGATAAAATGTAATGTAAGATCAAAAACTTGCACTTAAAAAAAGACTTGGGAAAGCTAGTAGTTACACGAACATTTGCCATAGCTTTGCATAGCTTACATACTATAAACTGCAGAAATGGCAAATAAACTTAATAAATACACTTTTCACTAGTCATTTTAATTAGTGTTGTGATTGTTACCTGAAATTAAAAATAAAACTATGAAACATGTTTTTAGTAAATGAATTAAAGCTGAAATAAAATATAAATATTAGGTGAAAAAAAAAAAAACGTAATAAAAATGTGGCACATAAAATTATTAATACTTAAAAATATCAATAAGTAAGATAATGTAATATTATATAAATAATACTAAAATTACACTGGGCCGAATGAGTTTATTTATAGTGTAGAATATAGCTAGAATTGTTAGTAACCAACCGTGACTAATTATATTTGTCACTTTCTGTTATTCACATTTATTTACATTGGTTTGTTCATATTCCTCAAGCTATGTTTTTATTTTTATGAGAATTACTGTAAGTATATTTAAAAGAGGAATGCTAAGGCACGTGTAGCCTTTAGCATCATATAGAAAACTACAAATAATGTCTTTCAGTGTTTTCCTGCTAACTTTTACTTGTTCTTCATGTATCGCTGACATGAAGGAGCTGTTCGCTCAAATCAGTTTTACAGATGTGAAATGAGTGTGTGTGTGTGTGTTTGTAGACCCAGCAGGCAGCCCAGAAGACAACATCTTTAGTTGCGTCTCATTAGCAAATAAACACGTCTCTTCCGTTAGCTGGAGGAGTGTTGTGATTAAATTCAACACAAGAGTGCGTGGCTCTCATCTGCGCTCATGTTTTTGCCACGACTTGAAAGAACAGAGCTGCACTGTCTGGGAAGTCGAGAGTCGTTCACTTCTCACGTCTTCAGCTGCCTCTAGCACACAAACACACGAGGATGATCTGATCTGCAGAGAATGAGCCACGCAAAATAATGCCATCGTGCACCATGCATCAACCATATTACCAAATGTTTAATGATGTGTGTGTGTGTGTGTGTGTGTGTATATATATATATATATATATATATATACGATTCTCTGCAGATCCATCAATCAATATTGCATGATCATTATTCCCACCTTCAGTGATGGTAAATTTCTCCGTTCTGTCTCTATACATAGCTAACACAGATGACCCAGGTGAAAAACAAGTGCACTTCCACAATGTACTTAAAGTGCTCTATTTTCACGCACTAATTTTGTACTTAATATACCAAAAATGATCCTTTAGTGCTTCTTAAGATAAATTTAGATCATCTAAGTGAACTCAACTGTGCTATTTTGAGACACCATGAATATGAACTAAAATGCACTTTTAACATACTATCTTTGTATTTTAAAAATATATTTAGCTACCACTTGTAGTACACTTGAGTGTACTAGTGTATGAAAGATGGTTCAAGTGTACTACAAGTGGTAACTAAATACATTTTTTAAATACAAAGATAGTATGTTAAAAGCACTTTTTAGTTCATATTCATGGTGTCTCACAATAGCACAGTTGAGTACACTTAGATGATCTAAATTTATCTTAAGAAGCGCTAAAGGATCATTTTTAGTATAGTAAGTACAAAATTAGTGCGTGAAAACAGAGCACTTTAAGTACATTATGTAAGTGTACTTGTTTTTCACCTGGGGAAACATGCAGCTATATGATTATGATAGAATATTGTTTGCATGTGTTTTTCATGCATTTTGTGGCTTTAAAAAAAAATTAGAATAAACCATGTTTACATGAGAAATGATAAACCGGTGTTCAATTTATTATAAAAAGCTACACGTAATACATTTATGTGTCTTTTTTTTGTATAAAATCTGTATTAAGTCACAATAGAATGTTATTACAAACACTCTAAGTGAGCTTTGAGCAGAAATATTGTATTACTGTCACTCTGAAATAGATGAATGGTGCGTGCTGACTTTTTGAAAGCCCTGCTTGCATGGATTGATGCACCAGGATCACGAATCCCAAATCCTCTTTATAAAGCTGATATTTATAAATAAATAAATAACTTGCATTCATATTGTCATCCATGCATTGGCTGGGACTCAAACCCGTGATGACCTTGGTGTTGTTTATCGTCACGCTCTGCTGTTTGAGCTACAGGAACATTAACAGCTATTCCAACACCTTCAGTTCTGCTGACCGTCATCAACACACATAAACCCACACCTGCTTTACTGAATCACTTCATTCAGAGCTTTTACGTAAATGAATGGAAAAAAACAACTTAACCTTTCTTGTGGAGAAATGCTTAGAAAAAGGTGATATGTGGATTTTTTTTTTTTTTTTTCCAATGTTAAACACATTCCCTTATGCCAGTGTAACATGCAGAGACAGCTGATAATAGCTTCTGTTTGTAATCAGTTTGGACTCACAGTGTGTGTGTGTGTGTGTGTGTGTTGTAGATCCGAGCGGGTGAACCTGCAGCCATAATTTCTCGTGAGCTTTCCGAGCAGACCAAGGGTCACATGCACGCGGGTGACATCACCTACACCGTCCGGGCCATGGGTCACCTGATCGACCTGCTGGACGTCCAGCTCAGGAATCTCACCCCCGGAGGAAAGGACAGCGCCGCCCGGAGCCTCAACAAGGTACTGCGTCTGACATACAACACTATAATATATGTCAAGTCAAATGTATTATTACAAGCACTATAAACACTGTTTCAGAGCAGCTTTACAGAAAATCATGATGTTGGTGTTTATAATATGTGACCCTGGACCACAAAACCAGTCATAAGTGTCAATTTTTCGAAATTGAGATTTATAGATCGTCTGAAAGCTGAATAAATAATCTTTCCATTGATGTATGGTTTGTTAGGATAGGACAATATTTAGCTGAGATACAACTATTTGAAAATCTAGAATCTTAGGGTGCAAAAAAATCAAAATATTGAGAAAATCGCCTTTAAAGTTGTCCAAATGAAGTTCTTAGTGATGCATATTACTAATCAAAATTAAGTTTTGATACATTTACAGTTGGAAATTTACAAAAGATCTTCATGGAACATGATCTTTACTTAATATCCTAATGATTTTTGGCATAAAAGAAAAATCAATAATTTTGACCCATACAATGTATATTTGGATATAGCTACAAATATTCCCCAGTGACTTAAGACTGGTTTTGTGGTCCAGGGTCACATATCTTAATATCTTCATGGCTCAAAGTTGTGTAGAGCTGAGCCATAACATTTTGCAATCCCAATCATACTGCCTTTCAATAAAATGGTTGCTCAGCTTCTGCAAATGGTTGCACAGAAATGAGTGTAAAATGTGTTTGGACTGTAAGATCAGAACATCCCGGACTGATTATTTCAGGGACAAACAAAGAGGAATATGTAATGGATATACAGTCAGCCGGTTATTTTCACAAAATAAACCCTGACTGGGTGATCGGGACCTGGTGCAAAGCTCATTACCCGGCTACTTACCAGATAAATAAATAAAGGGACATGAAATATTGATTTGAGTTGAAATGATTCAGTAATGCAAGACGAAAGAGAGCAGAGAGAGTGCAGCACCAATGAACAAAAAGTCCTGATCAATCTGTTAAGTGTTTATCTTGTGATAATGACCGTCTGTCTGTTCATGCGTTACACAGATACTCACAGGTGCACTGGACTTGAACTTGAGGTTCTTATTTTCACTAAAACAAAACAAAACTATGTGTCTTTCAAAGACGTGATGCCTCTAAGCTGAAAACTTGAGCAAATCCACCCTTGTGAAAAAGGAGTGTCCTTAATAGTATTGAATGTGCGCTAGTGCAATTCAAATCTTTAAAAGTATATTTTATAATATATATATAAATGTTTTAAAGGGGCCATATGACGTTGCTAAAAAGAACATTATTTTGTGTATTTGGTGTAATGCAATGTGTTTATGCGGTTTAAGGTTCAAAAAACACATTATTTTCCACATACTGTACATTATTGTTGCTCCTCTAAACACGCAGATTTTTACAAAGCTCATCGTTCTGAGAAGCGAGGCGTGCTCTGATTGGCCAGCTATCCAGTGCGTTGTGATTGGCCGAATACCTCAAGCGTGAGATGGAAATATTACGGCCCTTACCGTATTGTGATGTCCCGGCGCGACAACACAAAAACAATAAAACTCATTACAAATGAGGCTTTTGTTGCATCCAGTGGGGACATAATTACTGATTATAATGACTTGTACTGTCTTTTTATGCGCCGCGTTGCATTGCGCCGCATAAACATTATCATGTCTGCATTTGTGATCGGAGAAATGACAAGCAACAAAGCACTTCTCTACACTGCTCAAAACTCGCGTTTGAATAGTCAGTGGCAAATTCTTTAAATAAGAAAAGGTATTTACAGGCTGTGAGTCAGAAGCACCAGACTGTCCCTGCAAAGGTGGAATTGCCCCACTTTATAGAAACAGCCTTTGTGCACAGCTGGCATTGTAGGCTACTCTTCCAGGTTCAGGAAACAGTCCTCCGTAAATTGCGCTGCACACACTATAATATTTGGGTTGTACTGCTCTGGAACAGTGTTGTAAATACAACTTAACCACTGATTTCTAGTTGTGTCCTCTTTTGAAAGCCCAAACAATGTACTTTCGCTTTCACAAGGAAACACAGCATCTCCAGGACATGGCGCCGGCGGCAGAAACAATACTACAGCGAGAATAATAGTTACGCCTTTTCATTGCGTATACGTTTGGGCGGTGTTTTGCAAATCTCCCCACACCGTGACGTAGAGATGTGGGGGCGTGTTTGAATGAGCTGTTTTAGGTGGGCATGGTCGAGTATTAACTTTTATAAAGAATATCTCTTTGGTTTTGAGACTTTAGTCTTTGCAACTTCAGGGATCTTATCTAAGCATGAACAGCTTGTAACACTCCAGAGAGAAAGTAAAACTTGAAATCGCATCATATGACCCTTTGAATAGAAATTACATATTTTAGTTTATCATAAATGCTTGTTAGTACATTCAGCAGTAATTTCAATGACAATAGATGTAATTACGACAGTACATATAAAGGTGTACTTAAGTCCTACTTAAGTGGGTAAAAACACTCTAAAGTAATTTCATACTGCATTTTGATTTTAACATTCACACTTAAAATGTAATATTTCCATAATAAGTATGCTTCTTTTTCACAAGAGTGCAGTGACTAGGGGTACTTTTACATGACAATGATGTACTAAAACCTGAAAAAAAAAGGTTTTTTTTTCTTTTCTCTTTGCAGTTTTGAAAGGTTTCGTATACAGACGTCAATGTAGTCAAAATGATCTCTATTCACAGGAATCCACGAAAATGACTAAAATCGCTGTATAAAGCATGCCAGACCAGCAGCTGGCAATGTCAATTTGTAAAGAAACACTATGACCTATAGACCAGGGATACTCAAATCTGGCTCGCGAGATCCACTTTCCTGCAGAGTTTAGCTCTAACCCTAATCAAACACACCTGAGCATGCTAACCTATGTCTTCAAGATCATTAGAAAATCACAGGTAGGTGAGTTTGATCAGGATTGGAGCTAAACTCTGCAGGAAAGTGGATCTCGCGAGCCAGATTTGAGTATCACTGCTATAGACTAAACACTTCACAAATTTGCATTTTTGTATGCGGAGAAGTTAACGGTATTGGAGACGATAACAGAGACGATAACGGTATTGGAGAAAATAACAGAGGTGATACTGGTATTGGAGATGATAACCGTATTGGAGATGGTAACAGAGACAGATTAACAATGTTGTGTAAATGAACGGCTAACGTGCATAAAACGTTTTCAGTTTTTACATGCACTAGCTCTTCTGACATCTTTATTAGCCTCATTCATGAGCACAAGCAGAACAATTTCTATCTATTTGTTTCTAAACCTATTCTTACATGAATGGTTAAAATGAATTTAATTAAACACAGCAGTTTATGTAAGAATCCTTTAACATAAAAGTGCATGAGAGTCTTGACTAACGCTTACATTTTTTCAGATAGTTTGATGCTAGCATGTTTCTAAGCTAATGGTATGCGACCCTAGTCAAATAGTGCATAAAGTTGTCCCTTTTAATCAATAATTTATGGGATATAATGTAAATCCAGGTGTATTCGAGAATAACCAGCTGAAGTATTGCTAACATACAGTCAGGTCCATAAATATTGGGACATCGACACAATTCTAACATTTTTGGCTCTATACACCACCACAATGGATTTCAAATGAAACGAA
>JAFVLL020022127.1:0-20653 GCA_021397915.2 Tor tambroides
GTGACTTGAGGGGTGCTTTTGAGGGGTTAATTGCGGATCCTGTATGACACTTGGCAGGAGTTGTTTTGTCATTCAAATCCTTCTTCTGATATCTGCATTATTGGAAAGCAATCACACTTTACTTGAGGCCTGAATCAGTTTTATTCACTGTTTTTTGCTGAACTCACGTTGGCTGAGCTCCAAGTGAAGGTCAGGGGTTCTTATATTGCTTTACTGCTATTGTATTTCCAGGGACAGCTAAGAAAATAATAGAGTGGCTTTCTTGTTGACACAGACAGGCCTTTATGTGCCTTTATCGAGTTCTTCAAGCCCTTCTGTAGCCCCGCATCAGTCCCCAAGACTTACATTCTAATGCTGCATGGCCAAATGATTAAAGGGGCCCGGTCAGGGCACGCACACACAGAGAAGGATAATGAGACCCAGATGGGCCAGTTCTACAGCCTCTGAATGACCTTAGAGCAAAGAAGCAAGGATGGAGAGAGAAAAGAGCAGCAAGAAAGAATTCAAAACCAAAATCTAAGCTTGAGAGAAATCACACAACTAGCCGCAATCATGATCTCACCGAGTCGGAGTTCACAAAGGCGAAGCTGGGGGTCAAGTGGCGGGTGAAGTCGCCTCTTCTTTCTCCAGCAACGCGCCGGGTAGGTGTACATCTGACCTGCTGCCAACCCTGCAATCAGACAGCAGTAGCACGGTTTGAATAGAAGCACCATTTGGATGGGATTATTTTTGTAGACAAAGTTTAGGCTGAAATTAATATTGGAGGATATGTGTAATTTCATGTGAATGTGGATGTTATGAGATGTCAAGTGCTCTTAGGTTGAAGAAAAATGATAAAAAAAAACCCTGCATAAATTAACATTTAATTTTGATAAAAATATAGTAAAAATATAGTAAAAGCGGAATTATTGTGAAATAATATTACAACTTATAATAACCGTTTTCTATTTTATTTTAAAATTTCATTTATTTAGATGATGGCAAATCCTAATTTTTAGTAGTCATTACTAAATAAAACCTTCAAAAAAAAAAAAATAAAAAATAACATAACAACAATAAAAACATTTCTTATTTATATCAATGTTAAAAACAGTTGAACTATATTTTTTCTGATTCTTTGATGAATGGAAAGTTCAAATGAAAAGCATTTATTTGAAATATGAATGTTTTGTGACATTATAAATATCTTCACTGTCACCTCTGAACAATTTAATGTGCCTTTGCTGAATAAAATCATCGATTTCTTAAAAAAAAAAAATCTTACTGATCCCAAACTTTTGAAGGACAGTGTATGTGAATGTAAATTTCCACTTGCAGGCATCACTCTGGGAAACACAAGAACTTGAATAAAACATCTTAAATGAAAACGCTGGCATCAGGGGTTTTCACAGGGCCAACATATATTCTGTGCAGTTATGTAGATCTGTGAGGTACGTGGTCTAGTTATTCATCTATCCAGTCTCTTAATGGTAAAATAGAGGAATCGAGAGCAAGAAAAACCCAGAATAAAAAAACATCCAATAAACACTGGTCTACCACAAAGTGTAGGGTGTGGCTATGGAGCTTTTAGTTGCGAGGCGCTGACTCTATTTGTGTCCGGTTCTCGGCAGGCATATTGTTCCCTTTGGCAGCTGTATGTCTAGATATTGGCTGTTTTGGTTAGATAATAAGAGAAGGAATGCTGTGGAAAAACTAAAGACATACTTCTCTTCCATTACATTGAATAGTGCAATGCATTGTTTAACATGTTACAAACTTACAATTTCCTAAACACTAGTACGCTGTATAAACACACACCAACACATAGTTTAATTGCACTCTCTGTGCTTTAAAATGAAATTCATCAGTCTTTATCCTTAAATCAAGCTGCATTTTAAGTGGATTTTAAAATCGAAGTGTACACTGCCAAAGTCCAACTTTCCAAATGCCTGTGGAGAGAAAAAAAAACAACTGTACAACAACTGGACATGCTGCAGTTTATTTTAAACATTTGGTTAGATGACTGCATCTTGAGACGACAGCACCCTACAAACCCCTTCATTTGTAGTTCATTTAATGCACATGAACACATATGCAATATAAGTAAAATATTGCTGATATATGCTAGCACACCACACCTCTTCATTAAAAGGAGAGTTCACCCAAAAAAATCTTTTACTCATTATCGTGTCATCCCAATCTCATATGACTGACTGGTTGTTAAGCTCCAAGAACAGAAAAAAAACCCCCTGCAATTTTACCATTCAATAGTTCTCAACAGAAACAGGCTGAAATTTAACCCATTATTTAGTGATAATCCTACCGTCAACAGAGCTGTTAACTAAAAAACCACTGTGACCAGATCAGACACTGAATTCATAAACAAATCAGTCTTGTTAAAGATTCACTTTGTTGAAAAGAGTGATTCATTCACTTACACAGTTGTCAAGTTTAACTTTCAGTCAGTTCCTCACATAAAGTTATTAGCTTTTAATAAATGTCTTATAATATTATTATATTTGTATATAAGCCTTGTATGTGTTTTGTTATATAATATTATTAAATTTGTATATAAGCCTTGTATGTGTTTTGTTATACATTCTATTAATTATAATATAATATAATATAAAGCACAGCTTGCTTTTCAGAACGATGAGCTTTGTAAAAATCGACGCGTTTCAGAAAGGTGGGGCAGAGAGTAACAACAATAATGTATGGTATGTGGAAAATAATGTTTTTTTAACCTTAAACCATGTAAACACATGCATTACACCAAATACACAAAATAATGTTATTAGAATAAAATAATGTTATAGCATCGTCATATGACCCCTTTAACAGACTGTGAACAGTCACTGTATGAAAAATATCACTTTTTTGTGAAGACCCTTAACAAATATTTTTCTCTTCCACAAAAAATAAATAAATAAATAAAATGTATAATAATAAAAATAATAACAGCACACAGGTTTGTAACAATATGGAGGTAAGTAAATAATAAAAGAATTTTCTTTTTTTGGTCAACTTTTCATTCTGAATCTTTTTAATGTTAATGTTATTTTAAAGGTAAATGCAGAACGTGCTACCTGGCCCCCGGTGCCGCTTCTCCATCCAGATGTAACAGTTGTTCTGAGCTACACCCGTCTGAGAGTCCAGGAAGGGCATGCGTACGCTGCGCTCTGCACACAAGCGGGCATTGTAGCTGCGACAGTGCTCAATGGCCTCCCTGTAGAACTGGTCCCCGAGCCTGAGAAAGACACATTTGGAGAGGAAACCTGGTTTTAGCATCAACCATGCCAGTCCATACTAGTGTGGATCATTAAAAAGTGATTCTGAACTGTGCCACCTTCAACTATTAGTTAATAGTACCCAAATAGTATCTCATTGCAGGCTAAACTTCCATACATTAGCCAGATTACGAAGAGGTTAAGTTTTAAAGAGCTTGCTTTGGAAAAGACAAGGCTATTTCTGTTGACTACTACCACTGCAGATCAATACAGCTTCAAGTGTTTTGTGCTGTTGAGCCTTTGGGTCATGCTTTCTTTTCACAATTCACTTTCCCACAGTATTCTCCATTTCATTCTCTAAGTAGTCAAAAGGCACAGAGATGTGACTACTAACTTCCAAACAGAAAGACAGGAGATACACTGGACCTGAGCCAGCCTGCATGGCTTCTCTCCCCATAACTGCCTCCTGTTTCGATTAGATCACTCTTCTCTGGACTAGAGGATACACAGATATGTGAGGAATGCTGGGCTGGACAAAGAGGAGTATTCCAACCCAGCATAGTGACACAAAGAGCCTCAGTGTTTGGAGGGAGCAGGAGACAAAAAGAGCAGGCAGGTATGAAAAGCAAAGGCCTGAGAAAGACAAATGAGACAACTAACATTTGATAGCTTAGTCTACTCCCAAAAGTAGCTTTGAGAATTGAGAACCAGTTCTTATTCAGAACCATTTCCATTTAAATAAAACTGTTACCATTCTGGAACATCTGTAAATATGAGCAGAAACAGTTCATGACCCTCATGACCCCCCTTCTTTCTTCTCTAGAACACAAAAGAAGATATTTTGAAAAACAATGCAGTCCACTGTTGTTTTGGACTAGTGCTGTCATGATATCAGATTTTAGCTACACAATTATCCTGGCCAAAAGAGTCGACAAAAGCGATATTATTGTGATCCATATAAATTCTGGGCTGGGGGGGGGGGGGGGGGTGCTAATGAATCACACTCAAAATATGTGTATGGAGGTGGAGTTTGTGACCATAACTATACCAAAAAAAAATTGCTGTTGATTGGAAATTCATGCAGACCGGTATGTCTAATGCCCTGTTTTGTTTTGTTTTGTTTTGTTTTTTACAGGATTTAAAAAAACTTTTTTCCGTTTTATGATGGGTGGTAACAAGTAGGGTGGTGCGATTAATCAAAATCGTCATATAATCACGATTTGAGCGTACACGATTTCTAAATCACATTATAGCAAGGTTCTTTCCGCTCCCGTGACCTCCCGCAGTATCTTACCCGAACCAATCAGAATGCAGCACGCCTAAATGGAGCACGAGAACAGAATAGACCTGTGATGCGTATTTTTATTTGACCAATGCTTGGCAAAAAAAAAAAAAAAAGTCCCTGGACACAGGATTTTTTTTTTTTTTTTTTTTTGCCATGTAGCTATTCTAGAGACATTTTCTTACACCTTTACTTAATGATTATTTTGCCTTATGTCTGTTCTAGAGACGTTACAGTTTTTGATAAAGCTCTAATTGGTTTTCTTTTGGAAATATGTTTCAAATTCACACTGAATGCATTTATGACTGTAAAGCATGTCTGTGTGTATCAAAAATCGTGATTAAAATCGAAATTGCAAAATTGATCAAAGAAATTGGGGTTTTTGTCCATATCGCACAGCCCTAGTAACCAGTGTGTTACAAAACCAACACCAACTAATTTGAAAACTGGTTGGAGTGTCAACCCGTTTCCAAATTTCAAATACTAATTTCCAAGTTAGTTATTTACAGTATTACTGTATGTATAGTATTATTAACACAAAATCGATATTTCACTTTTACAATATCACAGTCAATACTGATAAATTGCAACACCCCTATTTTGGACCCCATTGACTTTCATTGTTTCAGCTGTTTTTGTCCAAACATTCTTCAAAATGTTTGTGTGTGTGTGTGTGTGTGTGTGTTCCACAAAAGATAGAAATTCATACAGGTTTAAAATGACATGAGGGTGAGTAAATGATGACAGAACAGTAGGCCTACTCAGTCTCTACAGTCTCTACCCAAAACAGTATCATCTCCCAAATCAGCTGTTGAATTCTTGATTCTTTTCGTCATTCATCTCGAAAACCTCCAGATTACATCTACATTTCTTCCTTCCTCCAGCATTCACTATATTCCACTGCACCCTTTTTCCTGGGCTTCCTGTGAGCATTATTTCCCTGAAACAAAATGCCTGTGCTATCAGCTGGAGACTGCAGGAGTCATTATGTAAGTCGCAGTGACAGAGCCCCGCATTAGAGCGCCCACGACCTGTAGGAAAGCCGCTATCACCATAATCATCAACATGCTCCACTGGACTAAACGGCCCTGATGGCTCTCAACTCAAGTTTCCTCTCAGAGCCGATCTATAAGTACTTTTCAGCACCTTAAACAAAACCATAACAGCCCCTAGAGATGACAAGTGCTTACCAGTGAGCGGCTGATGATGACGGTGTCTATCAGCACCATCTTAAGGAGAGAGCTTGTGTGTGGACAGACACCACGCTTCATACAGCCTCCCCCATACAAAACCTCTACTATAAACATACCGTGTGTTCACGGCCTCCTGTATTACACTCGAGGCAAGGACTCTGGTCAACAGAGTGGAGCAGTTATGTAAACAGTTAGACGGGCGTGTTGGAAGACACGTATTCTCTCTGCCACCTCCCTGGAGGCACGGATGAAGAGAGCCTCTTGAAGGTCGTTGAGATCTTCACTCTTTTAATGTCAATTAGTTATGGACTGAGGAGAATAGAAGGGATGTTTATTAAATCTGTCACAGTATTTGATTTTCCCAACCCTAAGAGCATGAAGCTACTATAGATGATGCATGTTTTACAAGTGTGTGGTCAGGAAACAGAAATGTGACTTTGGTAAAGTAAAATCCTTTAACTTTGAAAGTGAAAGGTTAAAGCTGGGCTTGTGGGTTGGTACAACACTGGAATGTTTTAGAGTAAATATTCAGCTAGGTGTCATAACAAGGCATTATGGATTTCAATTCTTCTGTAAGCTGAGAGGTTTTAAAGATATGTAGACCAGTGCAAAACATCTAAATGCATGATGAAAAAGCCCAGACCTTAATTTTGCACAGATTATGTTGTTAATTGTTAAAGAAGTCAATCAAATAAATGAAATCACCAAACAAATATTTACTGAATTCAAAAAAGAAAGAAAAGAGCGAAACTCATTTTCTTTATTTGCTTGATTATTAATTCTAAAATATTACTAAATATTAAGTGTTCGATACACAAAATGTGAAACTTTTTTTTATTTTTGCACTTTGATAAAATAACAAATAATAATCCTCATACTGCAACAATGAAAATATGATTGTCTTCATTTTTATAATTACCGGTATAATAATAATCATTTGATTCAATCACTTGTTCTTGTTATTTATGCATCATTTCATTTCTGTAAATTTATACTTAATAAAATATTTAATATTAAAGAAATTATCATTATAAATTTATTTTATAATGAACTTTATTACTTTGTTTTTGCATTTTGACAAAATAATAATAAAAAAATTATACTGAACAATAAAAGCATTATCTTATTTTTATTAATAATAATGGTAACTATTATTGTATTTCTGGTTGTGTTATTTACGTATGTTATTATTTTCATATTTTTATATTACTAGAGATTTATCAAGATTGTTGTTACTATATATTATACGATATAAATTATTAATAATAATGTTTCTTACTTGAGAATAAATGGTGGCACTGATTGTTAGACCCAATATCTGATTTAGAAGATTAATATATTTACATTCATGCATTTGGCAGAAGCTTTTATCCTTTACAGAAGCTTTATTCTTTGAGCTACAAGAAGGCTAAAAAAATTCAGAAGAATATATAGGAATAAATAGGGAAAATACACTGCTGAGTCTGACGAAAAAGCAGCAGACAATATGTTCTCATTGAGAGGTAGAGCAAAGAAAATTAGCTGCAGACTAAACATTTATTCAGTCTTCACACAGCCAATTCAAATGCATTTGTAAACAAGCGTTTTTCTATCAGCCTGTTTCAGCCTCGATGAAAACTGTAAATGAACCTTCTGCACTGAGCCATGTGCTTTGTTCCTGGGCTGCTCTTAGGAAATTAATACCTATTCTTTATTCAACAGAGCAGAGCTGCGGCTCATTCACAGTTTTGTATGTAACTCAGAGGCTGGAGGCCCCTTTACTCAGCCAGCGTCTATATTCATATTACTTGAACAACAGAAATCAAAAGAACATAGCCACGCTTCTTAAGGATGTAGAAGATGTCTTTCATATTCAAATGACCCCTTTAGTTTGATTTAATCCGAATGGTCTCTCTAAGGACAGGTGTCCATGAATAATCATTGGCTTAGGTAGGCGTTGCTCAGAGAATTGTTGTTCGCTTTCAAATACATATGCATACCGTCGTGATAATCAGCACTGCATTTCAATTAGACACGTGCTTTGTAAACCGGCTCTCCAAATGTGATTAAGCTTTCATTAGTTAACACAGACCAGCACAGAGACGTCTTGTCTCGAAGCACTTCCTAAGGAAGCTTTTCATCAGTGCGAATAAACAAGATCTGCTTTCACTGAAATGCTGTATCAGAATTTATTTTTAATCACATGGCTTTCTTGTTCAAATCACCTACTCATTCAGAAATCTCACTACAAATGCTTCATCATAAGTCCAGACTTCCAGATGAAGTGCGCCATTTTTTATGTTAAACACAGCAACATTTGGCTCAACCAATGGTGCTAATTTGGGGGCGGGGCTTTCTGTGATGATCTGATCTGCTAGATCACCTCTAAAAATCTCAAAACCTCTCACTTTAAAGTAAACGCCCTCTCCAAACAGAATAAGCATTTAAAGTGATTGTATGGGTATTTTAAAACAGTCTGTGGTGCACCGGAGGATAGGAAGGTGCTGATATGAATAGGGATTTGCCCTCCACAGTGTATAGTGAGAAGAGAGAGAGTGATCCATCACAGTCAGGCTCCTTTCTGTGTGTCTATGGGGAGATGAAGAGGCTGAAAACAGAAGCTGTAGTCTCTCTCTCTCTGAACACCCAGGGCACTGAGTGCACCACATTCACTACATTCACTCATTACATGCCCGTTAATCCAATTGACCATTAATTACTGGGGCTACGTTTGCCATACCAAAAAGCATTGATCCTCTATAACAGAATTTAGGCATTTAACAATGTAGATTCAATTAATTTTAATCATTAATTGCAGGTTTCATTTTTGTTTAATGACATATAAACCATACCTAGACTATTTTTACTGTCATTTTTAGCACTACATGATATATTGGCACAAATTAAGATATTTTTGATGAAATCTGAGAGCTTTCTCACACTCTATAGACAGCAACGTAACTGAAATGTTCGCAGGTCCAGAAAAAGAAATCGTTAAAATAGTCCATGTGAAATCATTGTTTCAACCATAATATTACGTAGCTACGAGAATACTTTTTGCGTGCAAGGAAAACAAAAATAACAACTTTATTCAACAATTCTTCTCCGACAAAGGTCTTACGGGTTTGGAAAGACATGTGAGTGAGTGAGTTCATTTTTGGGTGAACTACCCCTTTAATATTGGAAATATATACTGTTCAAAAGTTTGGTCGGTAAGATTTTGTAATATTTTTGAATGAAGCCTCTTATGCTGCATTGATCAAAAAATACAGAAGAGTAATGTTGTGAAATATTATTATAATTAATAGCAATGGTTTTCTATTTTAATATTTTTGAATTTTAATTGATTCCTTTGATTGCAAAGTTGAATTTTCAGCCGTCATTACTCCAGTCTTCAGTGTCACATGATCTTTCAGAAATCATACTGATTTCCTACTCAAGAAACTTATCTTATAATCAATGTTGAAAACAGTTGTGCTGCTTAATATGATACTTTTTTTCAGAATTCTTTGATGAATAAAAAGTTCAAAAGAACAGCATTTATTTGACCGATTTTTTTTGTAACAGTGTAAAAATCACTGTCACTTTTGATCAGTTCAATGCACCCCACCTGAATACATTTATTATTACTTTTTCTTCATTTTACTGACCCCAAACTTATGGTAGTGTATTATATTAGTTTTCAATGTCCTCCTATCCCTATTAAAAAGGCAAATCATGTACAGTTAAACAAACTTGAAGCTTTTACTCACCCACAGACTAGTGTAAGTATTTAGAAGATTCCTTTTCTGATGGTAATTCACATGCAAGTTGTACCCAGAAATTGTAATTTTACGATTTATTATGAATCTTTTGTGAAATCATGTATGACTGTAATGGAAATGCAATGCCTAATTCAGCTCTGCTGTGAACCTCTTTAGTCAGTCTTGAAGAGTTTGAAGCAAATCTAGGCTGTGAGGAAGCTAAACATAGGTGCCCCATCAGACCGCTGTGCTTTCATGATATCGCTCACATTCTGAGAGAAACCCCTCAGCGGTGAATAAAGAAAGGGCCTTGAGCAAGAGAGAGGCCAGAAGAGCTTGAAGAAGTCCTGAAGTGTGCAGTTGTCGGCCTTGTTAGCAAATACTTAGTGTCTTTATTTTCCAAAAAGAAAAGAAAAAAGGTGATGTAGAGGTCTAGACTGTTTGTAAATGGATTATGGAATGGAATGAAGAGAGGCACGTAAATTATGCTTTCCTTCCAGTTTTTTTATTTATTTTATTTTTTATGTCCATTCTTTTTCAAGCCATATTATTTCAGCTGACTAAAAACATGTATGGCAAAGAAACAAATGCTAAACAGGAAAAGGGTTGAGAGTAGTGGAGTCTATCCCAGCACAAACCCCTGTTCCTGGACACACAAAGACCTCGGGCTCAACGGTGTTTGTAGTGCAGTTGTAATGCGAAAGCGAAATGCATCCAGACAGCGAAGATGGGGGGAGGGGAGCAGGCTACTGCAAGCGCCTTAACCTAAACCCCACATATTCACCCCCTCAATTTATATGGGATGACACAAACGCAAACCACCTGACCTCGCTCAGACACTAATAAATGAATAGACTAAATGCTGTTGAACACAGTATATATATGACTGCTCCTTGGTAGAAAACAACACTTGTGTTTAACAGCAGTGGGAAGTAATCTCATTCACAACGAACAAGCAACCAGACAAGAAACACATTAATTGCCTGGGCAACATAATGAGATTTACAGAGGAAGAAAAAACAGCATAGCCAAAACAGTCAAATTACACCAGCAACAGTCTTTGTTAACCAAATTCAACATTCACAGATTCCTCCGTAACACAATAAGGGAAAATGCTTACTGTTTTATAGCAAAGTATTTAGAATAATCGCACTGAGAAGAGGGAAAAACATAAAAGTGTGCTCAGACAGGTGTATATGGCTCCTTTTCCTCCTCCCGGTGACCCCCTGATGTCTTTTTGGTGGGATGGGAGGGGAGCTTTATGTCCCTGATCTGGAGCAGATGGGGCTCCGTCTCTTGCCCACTGACATCTCTGCGGCTAGTCATCGGAACAGATGGGTACTGAGGGATCCTGGGATATTGCTAATCTGCTCCACCACAGCATTTAGAGATGGTGCATCCCCCTCAGTGTACACACTTACATCGACAAATCAGCTTGAGTTTGAATGGAGATGAATCACTAAAGTAACTATGATTTAGGCGGGTATGAATCCAAGGGTGTAATGCAAGCTTCTTTTTTTTGAGGAGGCACCAGATGCAATCCTAGCTCACTCCTTTGCAAGATAAGACATGACCAAAGAAAATAAATACTTATAGTCATGCAATACACACACATATAATGAATATGTTACAAAACATGACTAGATATTGCATAAATGTAATAACATTTATTATATAAATGCATTTAGTATTTTCTTTCTTTTAGATGCCTGCAGAACTACAAATATTCCACTCACTATGCAATGTAGGAATAAGATAAATGCATATGTGAAATTCAAAGGGTGACATGTATTTGCTTTATTAATGTAAGGTTACTTATTATTAGAAATCAAATATTTAAAACCAATTCCAACAATGTTCAACATCGGGACTACTCAGTCTACACCAAAAGGTATTGACAAATGCCAGTAATAAGGGCAACCTCTTCTGACCTCTTCTTAAAGCACTAATAAATGTAATGTAATAGAACCTGGAATTCTGTCACATGCACTTCAACAGACAAACAACAGAGAACAGGACAGGAATTCCATTGTTATTCATCACTTATCTCTTGACTTCATGATTGTTAGCCTGTTTTTTATATTACTATAATATATCATCACAAATAAAACGGCATTTATTCGCCAGACACGACGCAAATATCAATGTATATTAAACAATATCCGATGTAATGTTTACTATCGCGCGAGTGCACAAAAACGAAAGAGCTTGATGCAGCTGAAAGCTGTATGCGCGTTAGAGAAACTTATCTAATTAATTCTTAAGGAAAATGAACATATTTTATATTTTACGCGTTCTGCAACTTGCCACTTTCCAATTCTCAAAAATATGTATGTGACAGGGTCTGTCAGTTCTCCATAGGCCACAACGGGGAAATTATTCGATGCCTTCTTATAGGCATTTTTAAAACGATAATGCAACCGAAACATATAATCAATTTACTTCACCACGTTGTATCTGAATCTTTAAATGATTATTTTACGTTATAAGTTGTTTAGCGTGGCATACAGCGCGCTCGTGCAGTCATATGACAGCTCATCCCGACAGATTTCACATATGGCCAAGGCTTTATCTAGGTGTCCTGCAAAGAAGTCAGCGGAGTCTGTAACGTTACACTCTCAAAGCATTGTATCCGAAATAATGCTGCACTAACACTGACCATCAGAGGCTGAATGCTGAGACACACATATTGCATATTTGCAGAATGAATATCCGAACACAACGCCTCTAATGTATTTACATACGTATATATACATTTCACACCCACACAAAGACAAACTACATGGATTAAACAGTTATTCGTTTGGGACAGAATTCCTTGAAATACAAAATGCACGGGCCATACAGACTCGATTTGCACCCACACTCTAAAACATGCGGAATACAGCACATTTGCGAAAACGAGCACAAATAATGTTTATAATTACTTACGCTTTCAGCGGATTCTGAATGACAGTCGCCATTTTGCCACACTGAAACCCAATATTCCAAATCTCTGAGTTCTTTGGGAACCTTGTGAAAGAAAAGCAGCCAATACGGACCTCAGTGTCCGGCAGTCTGGCCAATACAATGCTAGGAATCAGAATCTGGGCGTGGCTTCCGAGAGCTGTCAAAATTATAAAAATTATTTCAAAATCTTTACTTAGACTACTTGTTTGGAAGTTGGAGAGATAAAGTAACGCTATTTATGCAAACTGCATGGGTTGTTTTACATTCAGCAGCAGAATAAGAGCCTTCTGTAGCTTTTAGAAAAATAACATTCATCTGTCAGTTTTAACTAGATTTTTATTTTAATTATATTATTGCAGTTGCTACATTACTACACAGTTTGTGCTTGGCGATTTATATAGGGCCTATTTTAAATATAAAAATATAATTTAATTCATTAACACTATTATATATGATAATAAAAGTAAACATGTAAATAAACAGTATACATGTTTGTGCCTAAATTGTTTTTATCTGTTTCTTTTAAATATAAATACATACAACGATCATAATTAAAACACAGTTACATCGTGCTAATTATAACTATTTATATGTTTATTAATTCCTTTAACTTCGTGTATGTTTCTGTATGTCAACGAGAGGGCTCCCAACGTGATTGACAGCTCATTATCCAATCACATTACTTCAATATCGCAAAGTCTCAGGGTTCCACCAATGAACAGTAAGGAGGCGGGAATTCTCGGTGTCATGAGGAAATCATATTTCCAAACAGGAAGTCAGCACGAGTGCATCTTTATCAGGTAAGTTTATTATGACTCTCCTTTTTGCATAAAGTTTACAAGTTATTTCAGCGATCAATCAGTATATGAACGTGAGTTATCTTCTGCAAGACTAACCGTTAACATAAACGAACGAGCCACGTGCGTGTTCATAATAGTAGTCTTAGCATGTTAGCTCCTTGTTCAGCTCCATAACAAATCAGTGTTTTTCATCACTGCTCAGTTTCTAAATAATACTCCAAAAGGTTTAGGTTTTCCTTCATATGTGCTAAACCCAAAAGTAATACACAATTTTCCCTAATTATTTATATATAAAGGTATTAATCTGTTTTGAGATATACTGGCATGACTCCTGAGAACTAGAAATGAAGCGGGGGAACTGGCGATCGAGTGGCAGGGACCGTCACCGACACCATAATCAGTCACAGTGGCGGGGCAGACACCGTTCAGCCCACGATGAGCAGGAATACAGGTAACTATCACAGACAGTCTATCATTTTTCACCTAGACACACCTTTAAATGAAAATGTCATTTACTCGCCCTCATGTTGTTGCCTCAGTAATATTCACTTTCATTGTTTGGACAAAAGATGCAGTCAAAGTGAATGCTGTCATTCTGCATAACATATGCTTTTATGTTCCACAAAAGAAAGTCCTACAGGTTTGAAACAACATGAGGGTGAGTCATTATTTTAGTGAACAATCTCTTGTGATTTTGGCAGGTCAGTTCCTTCCGGTCAAATTTTAGTTGGATTATTTTCAGTTAGGCTTGTATTTAACTTTATATTAGCCATTAACATTATTAATTTTTTAGTTCTGACAGTGCCGCAGGTGATGCAAGTTCATCCTCAGCATCCTCATCTGCACCAGGTGAACTTTACATTATCTCCCTTCACGTCCTTCTGTCCGGTCAGTCCAAAATGATTCACTTAACTATTAACCATTAATGTTTATAGAGTTGCCAGGTTTCTACTTTGACCCAGAGAAAAACCGCTACTTTCGTTTGCTGCCTGGGCACAACAACTGTAACCCTCTGACAAAAGAAGGACTTCAGAAAAAGGAAGAGGAGAAAAAGAGATTAGCGCTGCTGGCAGAGGATGATGGTCCTAGGAAGGTGAGTTGGGGAATTACTGAATATGTCCTCTAGCTATATGTAAATGTAGTTTATATGGACATTCCTCAATGCTTGTATCACATTTTTGAACTGAATTCCAACTGTGTTTTATGGCATATCTGCAGTAGCTGGATGGGTTTTGTTGGTAATAAATCATTGCATTGAGATGTGCAAGTGATTCACTTTCTCCTTGTTTCTCCCTATATGTTCAGAAAGCCCCCAGGACTGGGCAGAATTCTGCATTGCTGTTACAGAAGAGACATCTGGGTCTGCTGCCCCCAAGCTCCTATTCTAGGTATGACATAAAATATCTTATGGATGCAACTTTTTTCAGAAAGTACTCGGCCAGGAAAAAATTGGATCCCAAAATGAATTTGATTCCTAGGGTGTTCTCATTTTGCAGGTTGATCCATGAAGTGAAAGTCAGCGGGATGCAACGTCACAAGCTGGAGGTGCAGAGCTCCAACTCCACCAGCCCGAACACAGATAACTTCCATCTTATTGTTGTAAGCCTCTCATTTAATGGAAAAACTTGAAACTTGATTTCTGAGGCAACTCGGTCCATTTAAATGTGTTCTCAGTGGAAAAACAGCCTGTTATGCTGAGGACAGGCAACTTGAGAACAGTCAAACCATTTGTGGGTTACTCTTTGTTTTTATGGAAGTGGATTGCTGGCAGGTGTTGCTGGAGGTTTTAGCCTCCAGTTGTCTGTTCTTTGAAAAACTAGCAGAAGGAAGATTAAGTTTTGGCAGTCTGACTGTGTTTTCCTTTTTTTTTTTCTGGATGCATCTTATTAGGCAGATTCAGCTTGTGAGCGAGTCTTCACAGTAAATGATGTGTCACACGGAGGCTGCAAGTACGGCATTATGAATTTCCACGGCTGCAGAAAAGGCTCTCTGTCAGTTGAGATGTGTGATAACCTTTATTTCACTAACCGCAAGGTAACCAGGGGAATTTAAAATGAATTCCTTTCACCAAAAATAACACGTTTGATAGTACTGAAAACTATTTCCTTTTAATTTTGTTTCAGGTGAACTCTGTGTGCTGGGCGTCTGTGACACATACGGACTCTCATGTTCTGTATCCTTCAAACATTTTAGATGCTAAAAACTAAATCTTCAATTATTTTTATGCTTATTTTGAAATTGTAATGGGGAGTCAGTTTTCAGGAATTTTCACAATCAGTGGCCAATAAAATAAATGGTCAATAAATTGTTAACATTACCACGAAACAGATGTGGAGGTGGAAGAAGGACTTTATTCTTATGATATGCAATTATTGGCATTGGTTAATATCCTCTTAATTTTAAAACATTTAGTCTTTCTTCATTCAGATTTCACTTTGATAATTCTAAAATACTTATATGAATGTAGATCAAATAATAACTCTTAGTTTGAATAAAATGCGTAAACTATATCATTACAATAGGAGCATACCTGCATATTTACTCTGACAATTAATCAAATAAAGTAGTCACAAACATCTCTAATTGATGAGGAAGTGTTTCTTGACAAGTCTTTTCAGGTTGTGTTTGGTGGGCATTTCTCAGACCCCAGGCTGTGTAAGCTTATTACCTGCTTCTCTTTTCAGCAACTTCAATCCAGGTACAAATCTTTTCCTTTTGGGTCTCCCACATTTTTAAATTAAAAAACACTTGTTATTTGTTTTCCTTTTATTAAACTGAAATTACTTTTTTCATCAGATCAACCAGGGATGCTGTGCAGTTTTAAGATCTCCACAGCTTGGTCATGTGCATGGTGCCTCAACCCACAGGCTGATAAAACCTTCAGCACTGGTGAGTTTTTGTATGCGTTTCTGCAATATGCTGTTGGAAAGAAAATTATGCTCACCGTGGCTACATTTATTTGACCAATAATATGGTAAAAACAGTAATATTGCAAAATATTATGACAATTTACTGTTTATATATTTATTTAGATTTTTTTTGTATACCTAGGCCTTTCTCGACGAGTGATTGTGACGGATGCTGTGACTGGACGCAGAGCGACATACCTCGCAGGCAGTGATGTTTTAGCTCAACAGTTTGCCCTGAGGGTGAGAAAAGAACAATGATTTTTCATCCCAAGCAATTATGAAGTCGTGGCGATGGCGCAATGGTAGTGCACATGCTTGTGGTTTGATGCTGCCTTCACGTGCTATCGGAAATTTCATATTTCCCACTTATGAAGTCGTGATTACGAGCTTGTCGTATTCAAGTGCTTTAATGTCGGAAAGAATAAAATGTAGCATCCCATTGGTTGACAATCATCAAAGAATGTTCACACATACATGCAGTTTGGGTTGACAATTCTGGAATTTCAGTCAAATACATGCTTATTTCACTGCTTATAAAACATACAATATGCTTCGAATGATCGTTCATATCTAGCCTATAAATGCACGACTTTAGCGACAAGACAAAGGGATGTAGTTGTACAGCATTGACAGCGGCAATAGGTGTCCCCTCCACCATGTTTAAAGTTTATGACCCGCCTAACTCGGAAACTCTGGTATCAAAATTATTTCCGAATTTCCCAGTAGTAAATACATTTCGTTTCATTTTTATTTCGTTCCAAATCCGTAAAACCTTTGTTCAGCTTTGGAACACAAATTAAGATATTTTTGATGAAATCCGAGAGCTCTCTGAACCTGCATAGACAGCACCGCAACTACCACGTTCAAAGCCCAGAAAGGTAGTAAGGACATTGTTAAAATAGTCCATGTGAAATCAACGGTTCAATTTTAATTTTATGAAGCTACGAGAAAACTTTTTGTGTGGAAAGAAAATAAAAATAATTACTTTTTCAACAATTTCTTCTCTTCCATATCAGTCTTCAAAGCTTGTTCACAAGAGTAGCACAATGTATGCATGTGGTGCTGCTGACGCTCTTAATAATAATAATAATAAGCTTTTGTAAATTTTAGGGGTGCAACGGTACGCGTATCGTGTTGACGGACAACATGCTGCATTGTCACGGGAACATCCCAGCTGAAGATAATGAGGAAATTAGATCGCTCCCTTCACCAAGTGCGTTCCAAACGACTAAATAACGACACGCACGTGCCCTGCTCACTCCAAAGTCCCCAATCCAAGGGGATAAGGATGATCACTTCCATTTGGAACTTGCCCGTGAACCGTTCGGTACACGATACACGTACCGTTGCACCCCTAGTAAATTTGATCAATCTTCTCACGTTTTTTTTACTTTATGCATGTGAGCAAAGATATCTGTGTGACACTTTTTGCCACGCATCTTGTAAATTAGGCTCCCGTGTTGTTCAACGGCTGTCGCTCAGGAGAGATCTTCAGCATTGACCTGCGTCAGCGTGACAGGGGTCGCAGTCACGGTTGGAAGACCAGCCGCTTCTTCCAGGAGTCAGCCATCACCTCGGTCCAACTGCTACAGGATGAGAACTACCTCCTCGCTGCTGACATGCTGGGCAAGGTCGGTCTATGATAAACAACTGAAATGACCACAGACCATCATGCTATTAATAATTTAGTTATTGAATTATTATATTAGCATTGAATTATTAATTATTATTCTCCCTTCATATCGTCACTGAACAGATAAAGCTGTGGGACATCCGTGCTAAGCGGTCCATCAAACAGTATGAAGGACACTTCAATGAGTATGCCTACCTACCCATTCATGTCAATGAGCCAGAAGGATTGCTGCTTGCTGGTATATCTTTTTTTAATTTAAACCATAGTTTCAGTTCAGTTCTGTCGCAGCGCTTGTAATGCATCTCAGTGTGTGCCGTTTGCAGTGGGTCAGGACTGCTACACCCGCCTCTGGAGCCTCCATGATAGCTGTCTCCTCAGGACCATCCCCTCACCTCACCCTGCAGGGAAAGACTCAATCCCAAATGTGGTGTTTTCCTCCCAGCTGGGTGGTAGTAGAGGACTTCCTGGACTCCTTATGGCTGTCCGTCATGATCTGTACTACTACTCTTACAACAAAGACTATCAGGACAGTCTAACACTGGAGGGCCAGTGCTAACAACTGCCATCTAAAAACACAGGCTGCTTTGTGGTAAATACATCGTTACTGTGTCTTACTGACCAAAATGTTGCCATTTTACCATTTGCCTTTAGTTTTTCTTTTTCAGTAATATTCTAGATTAGACTGTGATGGATTCAGAATACTACTTGTCCATTATATCATCAATAGATTCATTTTTGAAAAGCTTATTAGATATAAGATATAAATTATGGTCACTTGAAACATACCTCCTAAAAGTGCAATTTCATGTTATGTTGTTTTTCTGGAAATATTTTACTTGAAGTGTGTTGGAACTTTTTGTAAAAAAAAAAAAAAAAAAAAGGAAAACCATTCTTCAATTCAAAATAAAAAACTTTGAAATGTTTTAACTGTTTTAGTCCATAAAATAAAAAACATTTCATTTTATGGACAAATAAGAAAACAGTCCCTTTCAGTACAAATCTGCATTTCCACATTTTTATATTTAAGCCACACTCTTAGAGGTACTCAAGTTTAATTTAATTGGCATACAAGGTGCAAATAACATAAAATGATATTCATGTTTCTTATGTTGGTGTCAGTCATGTTCGGTCATCCACACATAATGCCTCACTGAGTCTACCATAACCTGATTCTACATAATGAGTTGTTTGTTTGGCCAAGAAAACAATTTAAATGACCAGGGGCTAAATAAGAGCAACTGCCATATGATAACATGAGATTTATGTGGATTGGCATCTCTTTTGTCAGACAATGCAGAGCCACATCATTTGTGTGGTTTCATCATGGCTTTGTGTTAATAGTCACTATGCAGTTTGATTCGGCAACAGTGGTAGTGATTCATTAAAAAAGGTCCGTTTTTAAAAACGTCCTGCTCGAGTACACACATTTAAAATAAATGATGAAGTCTTTAAATTATGCTGAACAACATCTGATAGTTTTGCATGATCATGCCAGATCTGTTTCATAACAGGCAGCAAATAATAGAGACAAATAGGAATTAATCTAAAATCTACACTAGGGTTTCTTGGAAGGTAAAGGAATGCAAAACAATATGGACAACCTTGTGTTTTAAACAGGTAAAAGCAAATGAATCTTTCCTTAAACTGAAAATTGAGCAACACAACAGGACGGTAAACAATATTACTAATAATTGTGCACCGGTCTATGTATCATGTAGAGGCCATATGTTAGCTGCCTTAACCCACAGGAAGGCCCATATGGATCTGCAGCCACAGAAATGGAATGGACTTAATTCATATTTTGCACCTTTTGATTATGTTTAACACTTTTTTTTTTTCTACCATGTTTAAACCCATTCTGCTGATTTTCCCCAAAAACGCTCATTCCAACGTTCCATCTGGGCCTGCCCACAGGTAACGTATTGCATGGTAGACAAAGGATTGTCGAGGGTTTGACAGATTTATTTTCTTGCTGGATTTAACCTTTAAAAGAAGAAAATATTTAGGCCATTACATATGTTAAACTGTGAACAGCTTATGTAGAGCTGAAGAGCATGACGTGAATGAAGTGTTGGGACAAAAAGCAGAGATGTTCCTCTCAAACAATCATTCATTGCTTCGAGAGCAGTGCTTTTTCCCTCCCAACCCATCCTGAAGCGCTGTGGCCACATACAGGGGTGTCTTATAATGCGGAGTGATGTTCGGTTCTGCTAGAGCTCTCCAGATTTCTGGTTGCAGGTGATGCACACCCGCACAGGATGGTCCCAACCCCTGGAGGGCACGGCCCGGCGATCAGGGGAGCAGTCGTTACATACTCCTTGTCCACATGCACGGCAGTGATGGATAGAGAGACGGACATTAAACTCACGCTGGCACTGGTGGCAGCAACGGATGTCTTGGTCAGGGACCCAATATGCTGGACGGGCGGCATCTTTTACCAGACCTGGTAAACGCATTTGATCATTTATATATGCTGAGAAATTCCTGCACAAGTATGTAACTCTTATGAAATTAAAATGCTTAATACTAAAGATAACAGAAGAGGTTACTTGAACAAGCCAAAGGTTTATTATTAGTTAACATTATAATAGACTGATACTCAACTGTATTTCCAGTGTGCATTTATGTTAGTAGTAACATACTGTCATGTTAAATTTTTTTTATAGGCTCTTAGAGGAGTGAAGAACTCACCAAGAGGGATGTCTATAGCAGTGACTACCGCTCCTAATGTGTTCTGAACAGCTTCTCCCACCTTCCTGGCGATCAGAGTCCCACCTTGCTCCTCTTCCAGCGCTGCATCCAGTAGTTCTAAGTAAAACAATTACATTATGATATTATGGATTGAAATAGTGCGTGTTTGTCACAACATGTTGCACCAGTATCTGACACCAAGTGTGTAGAACTTTCAAAATTTTTATATATATATATATACACATATATATATATCTAAAATATACAG
>JAFVLL020022128.1:0-18141 GCA_021397915.2 Tor tambroides
GTCGGGTTGAAAACGATGAACTTGATGCTGTTTATGAGGGAGAGAGGTCGAAGTCTCTCCAGCAGCTCCACGACCTCCTCCCTGGTCTTCTCGGTTGTCCTGGCCACCAAGTACATCTTGGACGCGATGATGTCGTACTCGTCTCCATTTTTGGAGAAAATGATGTCGTCCACAAAGTGTTGATATTCTGGGCTCCTCAGAAAAGAAGTCTTGAGGATGTTGATGAAATCACTTTTGGTTGACGCGCTGACATTCACGACCCTCAGATAGTGAAAGTAATTATCGATCCATGAAATCTTATTAAAGCCCTGGCCCAGCGTCTTGAGGTGCTCCTGTACTGTGGAGTTCCAATACTCAATGGGTTCGTAGATGTAAAACCCAATCACCGGACTGTAGTTGCTAAAGTATTTCTGTTGGGTCAGGGCGAACGAAACACTGGGCGAATTACTAGCTAGCAGATTAATTATGTTGGAGCCGTCGCTGATTTGTAAACATCCCATGAACGAAAAGGAGGCGTAAATCAGGTAGAGGATAACCACAAAGGGCTTGACGTAGGTGTTGGTAATCCATTCTGTGTAATGCTCTCTCAGGAAGTGCTGAATGAAGTGGTTCTGGTATGGTACGCTGTCGTGGTGCGTAGACAAATCGTGGCCGTCACTCATCATGGTCTTGAACCAAGTGGGCTGGCGGTCTAGATACTCCACCGAGGGGATCTTGCAGCAGAAGACGCTGTGATAGCGGTTTTGCTCCAGCTGCCCGGCAAACACCAGGCAGGAGCCATAGAATGAGAATACGTAGAAGTAGTTCACCAAGATTGCTACACACATGCTCTGGCAGAAAACCTTCACAGATTCGATGTTGGTGAAAGGGCTGGCACCCATGCCGAAGGTGATAATATAGAGCGAGCTGGTCATGGTGTAGCACACCATCACGTCAGCGAACGCATCTGCCACTCTCTCCTTGAAGGGCAAACTCTCTCTGGTTCTTCTCCAACCTGCCAGAAGCTCAAACACACCCTTTGTTCCATGGCCTGAAAAAAAAAAAGAAGCAATTTATTGTTTGATGCACGGAAAATTCACATAGAAACTTGATTACACAGCATGTGCAATGTCAGCATGAATATAATCTACAAAAATATAAAACACGAGTAGTGTAAAACCAATATATCAGCCAGGGTAATTGCCCATTTTCAAATTATCGGCATTGGGTGAAAACTGTGCCCACTTGGCTAATTATAGTGATAGTTGTGTCAGTTCCAAAATCCAAAAACAGCCAAGTTTCAGTAGGCAATATACTTTTTCTTTTTCTTTCTTTCTTTTTTTTTTTTTTTCAGTGAATTTCAAGCATTTGAATTAAATTTATTAGAAATATATTACAAACCACTTGTCCTAATATATACCATTTTACTTTCATCCCACAGCCCTCAATCAAGTTTGATTTAGAATATTAATCTAGATAAATAAATTAAATAAATTAAAAATGTGTTAAATCATTTATTTTCAGTAATTACATGAATACTTTGCCATGATTAATTTCTACAGTAGAGGCCAAAAGTCTAATACTATTAGTGAAAATGCTACTGTTTTTTATTTTTCCTATTTAATAAGAAAAAATAATAATTACAACACTACATTGCATTCATTAAATTATCAGCCTAAAAAAATTGACTAAAATGTTACCACAATTTACCTACAGTAAACAAACAGTGCAAAATCTTCAAAGTCTCTTATTCATTTTAAGTATCTTTGTTTAAAAACAAAACAAAACAGTTTTCATAAGCATACATCTTATATTTATATTAGAATTCCTGATTTTCAAAGTGCCCTCAGACTTTTGGACCCCACTGTGCATCAGCATTTTTTCAGTCATTGCCTAGATATTGGCATGGTCATCGGTCATAATGGTCAACCACTAAACATGAGTTATGGAATAATAAGCCTTTCATGATAGCTGTAAGATGAGCAGTAATTCAATTACTCTTCTACCATCCACCTATGAGATTTCTCAAGCTCATACATCACATCTAGTGTATGCACACTGTCACCTTTGAACATATGACTTTCATCCACCCACTAAATATTTCACTCAGCATCAAGGACATCGCGCCTCATCTACGCACTCTGTCGCTGTCAAGAATATGTTAAAAAAAAACTACTCTCCTACCTCTTTCTACAAAATCATAAATTTTCACTGACCTGACAGACATGGAGAAAAACCTAATTAACCATAAAGGATTACGCCAATGTAATGAGTCAGATGGACTGGCTTTCCCTGCTTTTAGCTTTATTAAGACAAAGAATAAGTCCATTAGCTTGTGTGAATTCATCTGCAAGATGAGGAGGGCACATGGTGGGCTGGTGGTCACCCGGTGGCCAAAGATCCAGGTTGCTAATGCAAAGACTGCATGTTCAATTACATACACTCATAGAAGGGGCATCACAGTCTTTCTTTCATCATCAAGCACACTTAAGATAGGCACTTAGCCTCAGGTTGCTCCGAAAGGGCTGTCCCTGCAATTATAGGAAGCTGCTCTGAATAAAAAGCAGCTGCTAAATGGTAATTAAAACCTAAACTACTAAACACAAAGTTTGGTAGAATTGAAAAATTCAGACATCTGAGCGTGAACATGGGTCACCACTTGCCACATTATATATATATATATATATATATATATATATATATATATATATCAACAAAATCATTGTACGAGGTTTTAATTTGTTGACCCTGCCATCTCATGAACAACACTATTAATGCTTGAGCAATTCCTTTGCATTCTCCAATTAAGAAGATTAATTAGATTCATGAAGTGAGTGCCATTTATTATTTGGAAAATGTGCAAAGAATTGTAAGATGCTAATGGATGATAAGCAAAGTTTCACTTCATCTTTGCTAAATGGAAACTGTAATCTCTTGGCTGATGGAGGATAATTCATTTAGTTCAGTGATTCCCAATCTGGAAAGTTTCATTTGTGTTTTGTTAATAAACTAAAACTATTCGAGAAAATGATTTTTTTTTTTTAATCTTGTAAACCTCTTTGTTTTATTTAAACCTAAAAAAATCTTGCTAGTATTATAATATGCTTTGTATGTGTGTATGTTTTGTATAATATGCACAAAAAATAAAAGTAACATCTCACTAAATGTCTCAAAGCACTGCATAAAGTATCAGTTAAATTCAGTAACAACAAAGACAGATTATATACTTTGCATCAGAATTCACAGTAAATGCAAACACTGAACCCCACTACATTTTCTGCAAAAAATAACCATAACTTTCCATGTTATTTTTTAATTAACCTTACACATGAAACAAGGATATTTTGTCCTCTGACGGTCTTCTCATTAACATTTGTAAAAATGTGTTTCACTCGTGGGATACATAAATGTTGATATGAGTTCAAATCAACACATCACTGGTTTGGTGCCAATGCAATGATATTATAGCCTTGCTGATGAGCCATTAGTCTAAAAAGGTTGGGAAACACTTATCATAGCATTCTTATTATTAATTACTGGCATTTTATTGTTTTAAATATTAAAAATATAAATATTAGAACAAAAACACAAAGATAATTTAGGCATTAGCATTTCACTGTTCTGGTTTTAGACATCATCACATTTCAGATGCTAACATATCACTTAAACATGATGCAAGAGGGATTTTCCTATGTAGGACAAATGAGAGGTACAGGAATGGTGCTTCTAAATGTATTTCCACACTCTTATTCAGAATGACATAGCGATTTCTTCAGTGTGGGCCGAGAATGAATCACTACAACATAAATGGAATGCCATCAGGCTGCTGGTCAAGGGCAGAAAGAAAATGTACTCGGTTCTAAAGGTCTCTAATGAAACAGGACAAAGAGACAAAACCTGACTAAACTACTGCATATCTGCCTAGATCAAGCCTTTTTTGTCTTATGCTCACCAACAACCCCATCAGGAAGGTTCAAGCTGTCTTCATCTACACCAAATCAGAAAAACAGTTTCTTATTATGCTACATATCATTTAGAATTAACATAATCCAAATGGACATTATTATAAGGGCTCGTGTCTTTTTCTTTAAAAGTCAGAAAGTTGTTAAGCTGTTAATTACAAAGACAAAAGATGAATAGTTTTTAATTACTATAATCTTTTCATAACCTTAATATTTTCTCATTTCTGTTTTATGGGTTTAATCTTGCCAAGTACTTCCTCAAACTTGCTTAAGTGCCCCCTGCAGTAGCTGGGAATCACTGGGTTAGCGCTTTAACAAATATTAGAAAAATAATCTTTCTTCTCTCCATTATAAATGCTTTCAGTTATTAATATCCACCATTATATTATTCTTTTATTTTCTTCTTCTTTGTAAAACGATTCAATTCCATCTTAATTTCTGTCATCTTGTGAGAATATGCAAAAGCTTGCTCCTAAAATAGCATCTACTGTATGGCAGTGATTTTGTTTCAAACAAGCTCTGTCAAAAGGGGTCCATCCATTCAAGGCTGTAAATTAAATCGGGGCCAGTAGAGGAGTACGTAGCAAAGTGACATCTTGAAACAAGATTGACACGTTTTGCCGCAGCAGCGGGGCCAAACGTTAAAGAGTGCAGCAGCAAATAGAGTGTATTCAAAACTGAAAGCACAAAGCCGTGAGCTGGCACGAGAATGCCGCTTATACATTACAGAGTAAGACAGTGATTTTTAAAGCTTTTAATATAAAGCCATTTCAACAACGTCTAGGATGATTTCACTGGTCCAGCACAATAGGGCCAATGGGACTCTCAATATCCCTGAATGTAGTGAGTGACCCATTGTTGTTCAAGACATACATTTACTTCACTATTATACTTCAACATTATCATATATACAACAGTGAAGACATACAGAGAAAACCCACTAAACAGTATTTCACCATAAACACTGTACTTTTCACTAACCACCTGCAATCCATCTAAACTAGAAGCAAAATGCTAAAATGAAGTAAACGTATTTTTTTTCATCCCAAACAACCCTTTCTATGCAAAATAAGTTTAGCACAGACTACGTTTTATTCACAAAACACACTTATTCATGGAAAACAGCAATATACCATATATATAGCTGTGTATTGTAGTGTTGGAGAAGCTTTGAAAATCTACCTTGCCAAGTTACAAGCTAAATATAATTTAAACTACCATTTGAAAAAAATAGCAAGATGAAAAACAAGTTAAATGAAAAATACATTTTATATAATTTCTATAATAACAATGTCTCAACTGTTAACATTACTTACATGAACTAACTATGAGCAATATATTTTCACAGCATTTATAAACCTTGGTTAATATTAATAAAATACAACTGTTCATTGTTCATGTTAGTTCGCAGTGAATTAATGGTAACACACACTTTTTTTTGAAAAATGTTTTAGTAAATGTGAAAGTTAACACAGAAGTATTGCTGTATAAGCATTGTTCATTGTTAGTTCATGTTAACAAATGTAGTTAAATTATGTTAACGAATGAAACCTTATTGTACAGTGTAAACATAATTTATTTAATAATAAATAAAGCTAAATTTGAACAGGTACATTTATAGTAAACACAACAAAAGACCATAATTTACAAGTCTAAACCATGAAAATATAGAGATTCAAATGTGTGATTCATTTGTGAATCTGTTCATTTACATGAAATGCCCAAACAAACTGATTCACTCATGAATCTGACTTTCCAGTGTTACATAAGAAAGAGAAAAATGAACGTAGTTCACAAAAAAACAACAGCATAAGTAACACATTGAATCAAATATGATTTTAGTCTTTCTACTTAAAAATATCACATTGAAAAAATATCACAGAATTGTGGTAAAAGCATCCTACACAACCCAACACTCAGAACTGACCTGCAAAAGGAGAAATTGCACTGCGCAAACTGTGTTTTTGTGGGTGTGTTTGTGTGTTACCGGATTTGCATAATTCCTTTAGTGAATCGGGTGCTGAAACAATGCAGACCACATGCACAAATAAATAGTGGGCGCAATTCATTCAAAGTGAATTCCCTCCCCCAGAGTTTTTCCCTCATGCTACGGAGAACACCTAGGGAACTGAACTCCAGTGTTCCCTGCAGGTCTCACAAGGGGTACGGTTGGAAATAAAGGGCTGTACCTCATGTCTCTGGGTGCTGGTGGACAGGTACAACATTCCACATAGCTAAGGAGGGCAGTTTGTCACAGGCCTCCCGTGGACAGTTCTAGCTGTCACCGGCTGGAGGAAAGCTACTCTGAGGCCTGGCTTCAATATAAAGAGCTGCATCACCTCTCTCGCTGCAGTGCAGTGAGTCATTAAACAAAATTACTGCTTTAAAACTTCAGCACCAGAGCAGCTGCAAACACATCCATCACCGGCAGGAAAACACCCTACAGATGGACCCTTCGTGCACCTCTCATAAAGCATGTCCAGTTGTGACAGAAGATGGGAAAAATATTACACGGATTTCCATACCGTGTCAGTCTTTCTGTGCAGCACTGACAAGACATGTACAATAGCCTATATATCCTCTGAAGAGATATTCTTGAAGTAGTGCAGAATATTTTAGTTATTTTGCTATTTATATTTATTTCCAAGTGGTATTACCACATTGTTTGGACATGCAATATTATCAGCATAGTTCTTCTTTGTGGCAAATGCTACAACAAAATGGCTTGATTTATTTGGAGTAATTTACCAATGGATTGCATGCGATGAATGGGTGCCATCAGAATAAGAGTTTAAAGAGCTCATAAAAACATAAATTAATGTCTTATGAAGCGGAAAAGTTGCATGTTTGTAAGAAACGTATCAGATGTTTGGACTCATTCTGACGGCACCCATTCACAGAAGAAGATCCATTGGTGAGCAAGTGATATACTGTAATGCTAAATTTCTCCAAGTCTGTTCTGACGAAGAAACAAACTCATTTACATCTTCAATTATTCCTTGAATGTGCTTTTTATATATTCATATCATATCTTACACAATTTTATTTCTCAAATAAATATATCTTGCTTTTGCAGTGCAAAAACTGTCTTTCATTTTATTGCGTGACATAATCAGTATAAAGGCAGTGGTGTTCACTCAAAAACAAAAATAAAACATGCTGAGAACGCTGCATTACAAAAATGGCCAAAATTAGCATCTCCTTTGACAGTGAACATGTCCTTATCTTAACACGGCACACATCACAGCTCACCGTTAATCCCGCTGCTAAGGATTAGGTGTGTAGCGTGCACAAAACTCAACACAACACAACGGTGTCTAAGTAGAAAGCTGGGCACTTTGCAGAGCCAGTCAAACGATTGGAGTCAGAAGATGGAGAGGATGGTGTGACACTTCTGTCGTAACGAGAATCATTGTATTGAAAGGCTGCTGCTTCTTGTGGCACCCCACACATCTGCTGCATCTGCAACTGCTAATGAAGAAGCTTGTGCAAATGCACCACATGTAAATCAGCAGAGGGCTTGAGTTACGCGCATATAATTTCATTGGAGTGGACCTCATCAATTCTGCTGTTGACTCTACGAACCATCATTTAGCTGTGTTTGGTAACGAATAAGTTTCCATTTTTAACCTTGGAATTTCAAGATTGTCATTTCAATAGAAACACAGTACAATACACTACCATTCAAAAATTTGGGGTAGGTAGGAGTTTTTAATGTTTTTGAAAGCAAGCATTTTTTTAATACAGAAAAACAGTAATACAGTGAAATATTACAATTTAAAATAACTCTTTTCTGCTTAATATATTTCAAAGTTTTATTTATTCCTGTGATGGCAAAGCTGAATCTTCAGTGTCACATGACCCCTCCCAAATCATATGCTGATTTGGTGCTCAAGAAACATTTATTATTATCAGTGTTGAACTCAGTTGTGCTGCTTAATATTTTTGTAGAAACCATGATATTTTTTTTCAGGATTCTTTGATAATAGAAAGTTCAAAATAACAGCATATATTTTGTAACAATGTTAAAGTCTCTACTATCACTTGCTGAATAAAATATCAGTTTCCTTAAAAATTGCTTTATGACCACAAACATTTTAAATATGTCCTGTTAAGTTAGAGGAAATATTATATGATTAATATATTTATTCTTTTGATCAAATATTAAATCAGACATATAAATAAGAAAGAAGGAACTGCCCTAAGATCTTTTACACTAAACATAAAGAACCAATCTAAAAATAGCCAAGAGAAAGTACAGTACAAAGTATTCACATATCACATATGACTGTCCAATAAAAGAAGACTAATAAAAAAGCTGGGGCTTTAAAACTTTTCATCTTTCTTATGGCCTACTTTTCTGCTGAGACGCTGAATGAGCTGAACAAAACGCCCTGCATTTATTGTCATGGGCCACACTATTTCAACTATTCAATAGAAATTCACTATTGAATTTCTTGACCTCAAACCCACAATTTAACTGTTCATTATCAGTTTCGCACAAAGTAATGAGGCTTCTTTGATATCAGAAAGACAATGAACTACAACATAGAGTAGAAACAATAGATCAGCCTTAAATGGAAAGCAGCAATCAAGGAAGTGGTTGAATAGCTCATGATCGCCCTTTTCCATCATTTTCTTTCTATACGCCGTGGCTTCAGTCACATGAACTCATGGGAGAATCTACCTTACTATCTATGACAGCATTTCATGTCATTGTAAAACATGCCACTGTCAGCATATGTCAGTGTGTTCAAGGCCTTCACCGGAAGATCTATTTCTCCTAACAATTGTACTCCCACACTAAAAACAACACTTTTCCTTTTAGTGGTCTAGAAGCATAAAGATGACAGTAAAAATATTGTCAAGTTCAAACAGCTTCAATCCAAAACACTCTTGTATTTTTAATGCCAATTATTCCACTTGAAGCAAGCCACTAAACTAAAAAAAAACAAAAAACATTCCCGTAATTTCCAATCTTGCATAATTTTCAATTAGAAAAAAACCTGTGAAACATAAATCATACAACTGAAGGATAAAAGGACTGGAATATTAATGACAAATGGAGGGAAGATGAAGAATAGCTGGACGTCTGTTACTATTTCTATTTCACGCATCGATTCAGTAGTCGCACATCATGCCTGACCAAGCTATGCAAATGAATTTTTTCTCTTGGCATGCGATGTCCAACAAACCTTTCTCATTCTGATTCTTTCTCCTGACAATGGCAAATTATCCAGCCACAGGCTTAATGGCATGTAATATGTGACGCTTGAAGACATTTGTGATAAGTAGTTCATTGGTAAGACCCCTAATCTCTTCCCCAGGACTTGCTCTTGCTTTCTAGCACAGAGGCAAATCAATGGCATTCAACATGGCCAGTTTTCAATCTACTAACACCCCATCATCTATATTTTCCTGCGGGAGACAGCAAAGGTCTGCTGTAAATGCTGGCGGTCGCACGTGTTTGTTTCTAGAATGGTGATTGAGATGGGATTGGGCTTCCCAGGCACTGTGAATGTGTGTTAGCCATGACCAGGCACAATCATGCTTGTGTAGAGAGAATTGCAAGGAGACGGTCCAGATCCCAGGGCACATGCTGTTCCACAGTCTGTGGCCCTAAATGAGCTCGATCAATAGAATTGATGTGCTGGGTAGTGACTACGCCACTGCACGCACACACACACAGACACGTACACACACACACACACACACACGTACACACACTTACATTATGGCTCACAACAGACATACGGACATCTAAACCCAGACTTTAACTGAAAGGGGTTATGAATTGCCTTTGTACTGTTCTCTGAGGTCCTGAGGTTATATTTTACATCAAAAAACATAATTAAGAAGTAATAGGCTATTTTCTGTTCTGTTTTTGACCCCCTCATCAGTTACTCACACTTGTGTGTTGCAACATTACTGTCGGATCCAATATAGTCTGCATAGTCGTTTAGTTTCAATCTCTCTGAAAATCCCACGTCAAATTGTGTGCCTTGTTTGTAAACGAGTCCACGGTAAAATGAAGTAAACAAAGGATCAAGTTCTGATTGGCGTGGTCTGGATCTTCATTAAAAATAAAGTTCATTCACTCTTTCCTAATGTTGGGATCAGAAGGAAGGCAAAATGTCAAAGTTCACATACATCTAGTCATCTTTCTTCTAATTTGGTCTTAATCTGCTCTTTGATTAGTTCTTTTATTTGTGTTCGTCAGTGTTATCTATTTATCTTTCATCTCTTTTCTCGTATAATGATCTAATTTCTTATGCTTATCATTTCTCTGTCGTAATAGTCAGTCACATTTCATAAATGGATGTGCTAATATGACTGCAGGAAAACAAAATAAAGGTGCTGCAATGTTTTCTTTGTAATTTTGACATCTTTAGCATGCCGCATTGTGTAGATAAGCGCCGAAATTCAATTTAAGCCAACATATAATTTCAACAGAACAGCAACCAAAGATAGGTCTTTGTCCAATTAATTTTTAAATAATGTGACAGCATGAAAAATAAATTAGCATTTGCAGAAGAGGTAAAGCCAGCCTTTATCCTGACCTGGACCATGTTTCTGAAAAGCATCATAAAAATGATTTGGTGTGGGATGTACTTTGAAACAATTTTCACTCAGAAATTGGTAGTCTCACAAAAAATGACAAAGAAACGGCAAGTAACACACCGAATTAAATGTGAAATTTTGATGTAGAAAGACAGAAATGGTATTAACTTTTAAAACTCAGATAATCTTGTTTTATTTACAACTTTATAGAATTTTTTACAGTCAGTGTAGGTCACAGAAACCATTTGCACCAATGGTCTGCACAATCTACTTAGCTTAATATAATTTGTCTGTTATTTTAATACAAATTGTTGGATAAACTCAGCTTTTTTCATAAAACAGCATGGTTTTGGCATAGTGCCACTGCTCTGTTTCTGGCTTCACCTTTCGTTTCTTTTATGAATTTTCATTTCTTTGCTGTCGACATGACTCGCTCACCATGTGAACTTCTCACTTCTGTTCAGCTTCAGAATATTCAGCAGAGCAGACTCTAACTATTTTTGGAGAGTGTGAAGGGGACCACAAATTGAAATACTAAAACTACTTGCATGACACAGAGCACAATTTGTGGATTTTTTTCCACATAAAACCTGTTTAATTAATTATTATTTACTTCTACAAACCCTTTCTGGTATTTTAAGAGCTGCTTGAAGATTCTTTAAAAATGAACCTTTTGTGGTGCACGAAAAACAACAGAAGCCGAGTAAATAATGACAGAAATCTCACATTTGATTCACATCCCTTTCAATTATAAATTAATAAATTTGACATTGAGAATTAACTTCTATAATTCTCATGATCAAGGCTCATCATATGTCAAGAGCAAACAGCTTTACTGTATGTGCACTCAGATCAGGAGGGGAGTGAGTAGTCTGACATTGATTTCCTATCCTGTCATTTGTCCCAGCAGAACAAAGCATTTGCCGCTTCACCACTAAGATGTGTGGCAGGAAGCAAGTCTATAAATAGGCCTCTTGCTGTATGCGTCTGAACAAAAATAACCTCCAAACTTAAATTGAAGGTATAGCACGCACTCCATCCAATGTTTTCTGCAGAGCATCCATCTTCTGCCAAGGCCTTTTAAAGGGACAGTTCGCCCTAATATGAATATTCTATCATTATTTACTCACCCTCTTGTCGTTTCAACCCCTTTTTGTCCTATTAAAAACAAAGATTTATTACATAGCTGGACCACATCTGTTTAAAAAAAGACTAAAGAAAAAAAAATTAAATGATAAAAGTGATCCATACACATGCACTATATACAGTATATAGGAAAACCACAATTTCAAATGTGTCTATTCAATCAAAAGACCTTTCAGAATCATCCACAAACTTGAATCCAATGTCACTTCGCCAACTTGACGGAGCCACCCCGTGTCCCCGGGGTCCCTGCAGCACATTGTGATGTGCCGTGTAGAGTGTCACCATTCATCTTTGCCGGCGGGACAGAATCTATTTCTCCAGATTGTCCTTCCTGCGAAGCTCAAATGCAAAGCACAGTAAATCACAGGTCCTCTGGTATTGTGCAAAGAGCTCAAAATCCAGTGGTCAGGGAGCAATTAATCTTTCACGCTGGGCTAGCCTTGCAATAAGACTGAGCATCTGAGGGGTCCAGATCATTAGGGACGCTGTAAATGGCTGGCTGAAGCTTAAGAGGTGAGTGTACAGTACAGCACCAAGCATTATTACCTTTGATCCACAAGCTCCACAAGGACATTCGTGATCATAAAATCCTACAGTACAGTCAGTCTCTTCACTGACAATGTTGCTGCCTTCTTAAATTGGGAAGCCGTGTGTAACTGATGGTTGATTATTCTATTATGCTGCTACAATAACCAAACCCATCGCAGTGACTGTCTGAGAGTAAGAATGCTGTAAGCGGTTATTCTCCGCAGGTTGTAATTGTGCTTTTGCACCCTGTATATCCTTGTTTTGAGCGAATCATGATTCTACCTCCACAGGAGCAAACAAATCGACACGCTTTAAATCCGAAGCTAATTAGTTCCACTCAGTTGAGGGTTGTGACAGTCGTCACCTAAGGGCATCTAATGCAAGCTAGACAGGTGTAAAATCTAAGGGTGTTTTTAACACCTGCGAGATGTGTTGAGCTCTGAGTTCGTTAAATTTCCAAGTTTGTTTTAGCTTGCTAGATTGTGTTCCCAGGGGTTCACAAAAATAACACGTCAGAAAGAACACAGCACTGTCGGAAATTAATGACTGTTCCTTATTCTCCCAAAATGCACAAACAATAGAAAGAAAAGGAGCTAATTATCATTAAAAGGATAAATATTCTGCATACTCAAATATTCACATTGCATTATTGGTGCAATGGCATGTTTGCTATCTAATATCATTTTTGGATTTACTACATTAATAATTCTAAATTAAGTTTCAGTCAAGCGCTATTATGGAGGAGACCAAATCTGACATTTGTCTTCAAGTGGGTCCAACACACCAAAAAGTCATTAAAAAGCAAATACTGAAATGCATTTTTCTATATTACTCTTCATCTGTCCACTTATCCATTTTTTTTTCTGTGACTCGCGACAGGTTATATCAGCCAGAAGGTGGTGACAAATTAAATTTTGTTAGCCGATGAACTGAACCGATTAGTTCAAAACACTGATTTATTCGAGAATAAGATGACCGAATGAGTCAATGAATCATTCACTCATTGGATTCATTCACAACACTCATTCACTAAGGAGTCATTGAAGCATTCACTCACCCGATTTGTTAAAAAGACAGATTCATTCGGGTACTAAACACCACTACATGGTGTTGCTTTGAGATGATTGAATTTATTGGAACTATTTCCATTAGCAGAGTAAATATAGGGGCAATACAGGGTTTAAAATGTAAGTTATGCAAAATGAAGTACTTGTTTATTGAGCTGTTTACCGTATAAAAGCACACTTGCAGTCATTCTGTTGATCTGAATATCACCACTTACTGTACAAACACAGATTATAGTTGCTAGGCACCAACCATGTTTATCTTTTAGTGTAGTATGTTTACAGTAAGACATTTATTGTAGTCAGGTTTTACCTCGCATAGCTTCGTTCATGGTTTTTTTCAAATGAGCGCATTTAACCTGTCCTTGCTGACACCTGCTTGATTTGGCTAGGTTTTACCAAGTGACATGAATTTTTAAACACTACAGAATTTGATTTGATGTCAACAACTGACGATATGTAGAAAGTGTCAAGATTCGATTATATATTCCGTCGCATTTTATTATTTACATTTAGCTTCTTTAAATTGTTTGTTTTCTTGCTGTTGATGACCCTATCAAAGCAGACCTACAACCTACCAGATGGGAACCACTGTGCTAGGTCAGTGTGTCCTGCCCCACCATTATTTGGTTCTATGTAAAAAGGTCAACAATCTACTGAGAAATTCAGTGGTTCATCATGAGTGGTATATTAACAATACCATAAATCATTTTAAAAGCTACATCCATTTATATTAATCTTAACTTGACATTCTTCACCATAATTATGGAATTTTCAGGCAAACATTCACATTTTCACTGTACCACAAAAATGCTGGCCTCTAATTATCTTCCATTTCTATTGATAGTATCACAGATTCTCCCTCCATAATGATGAAGCCCACTGTTACACAAGCATTGACCCCGATGACTGCCATGGAAAATAATTACACCCTCCCTCCCGAGGAGTCACACAGCAATTATAATAATCCTACATACAATCACCGCAGTCTCCGTGAACAAAACCTCACTTACCCATGGCAAAAAAGGGGATCCCAAGCAGCGTCGAGTTAAATTTCCCATCAGAGATGAAAAAAATCCCAGCTGCCGTCACGTTGGCGATGCAGATGGTAAGGACGCCCAACAGGCCCAGGAAGGGTTTCCCGCGCAAGCAGTCCCGCATAGAGCTGGAGATGGTGGCTGCCAAGAGCACCAGCACCAAGCTGACCAGTACCTCGCTCTTGGCCAGAACGCCTGTCTTGTGGAAGTCCCGCCATAAGCTGAAGGACGTAAGTGACTGGATGTGTAGTTCCTGGCTGTCTGTAGCCAGCTGGTGCACCAGCTTACAGAATTCACTCTCCCACTTCTCAGAAATGATGTCCTGCACCACTGGCCCAAGGTTGCGGAGGTAGTAGGTGATTTGGATGGCGCGAGCAAACTTGACCTGCTGATCCCGGCTGTTTGCAGGCAAGGCCACGCCACCCAGCTGATGGCCAATAAAGGACACTCGACCATCCTAGAGGCAAAACAAACCACTTAATTTATTTCCTTCATTAAAGGAATGTTATGAGTGAAACTGAATTTGAATGCAATCTAACAAGTGTACTTTGCAATCAGTGAAAATCAGCTGCCGTCCGAAATGTTAAATAATTGGTACATTTGGAACATCTGAGGAATACTAAAGTTGATTAACAAATGAATTGAGATCTGTAATATGGGCTACTGGAAGAAATAGCAGTAGCGGTCATGTGCCGATCATAAAAACAGTTTAACACTCCAACTTATTCCATATAATATATCTTATAATAAAATATATATTAGAAAATCAAAATCAATATACTGCACATTTTTACACTATACATTTGTAAATCATTTAGTTTAGAGTTTTATTAGTGGATTAGCAGTAGCACATTTAAGTCATTTACAGCATCAGTGTTTTTTTTAAAAAAAACTTACATGTAAACACAGCTGAATTAAAACAAAACAAAACAAAACAAATAAACAATATGTGTGATAGGTTGGTTACAGAGCCCCGCACATGACATGCAGGGAAAAAGATTATTTATTATGTAAGAATTCATTTCCAAGTTTTATTAATTTATTCCCTCATTTTATTAAATTGACACATTGTACTAATTTTTTCGCTTGTTTTGATTTTATTGAAACGAATTAGAACATAGCCACGATTTACTAAAAGGAGGGAATTAATTCAAAATTCATGGCCATGATAAATATATTTTTCATGCATGCCATGTGCAAGGCCCCGTAGTTGTTAAGGATGGACAATAAAACACAAACGTAAAAGTGGTGCCTTAAAGAGGAATGAAAGAAAGGTGGAGAAGTCAGTCACAAGGTTGAACTTGCAGAAAGTAACGCCTGAAGAGTGCAACTAAAACAAGTGAGTAGTGCATTCATTTTACATTTTCATGTCTGGAATATTTCATTGGGCTGTCATACCAATTGTTTGTTTGCATGATGTAGTTTACTATTGACATTTTTCTAAGTTTGGATGCCTTGGTTATTTTAGACTTATGTTAGTTCCGATCTGGGCTGCGTTTCCTAAAATCATCGTTAGCTAACTATGGCCGTTAGTTCCAATGAATTCTATTGGCAATGACGGAACTTGCGACCATAGTTGCTTTTGGGAAACACATCCCTGGTTGTGAAGAGATATTGGGTAGAGTTATGCAACTCAAGGTTGCATTTCATGTTTATTTATAATGCAACTTCCTCTAAAGTACTGCTACTTTACAGAAATCATATTTTCATCAGGCTACTCAGCTGATAATGACATATAAATGTCCTTTGCAATGCAATGTGTTTGGTATGGTATTTTGCTGTTAACCTACAGTGATACACCTCTTCGCTGCATTTCTTGTTTGGGGCCCATTAAAATTTTTTTACATATGAGCCAAGGGCTGACTTGCTACGCCACTGCTGCATTTTAATATTAATTCCACACTATAATCATGTGTGACTTGCAGAATCAGGAAACCAGTTAATGAGCAGCTTTGTTGGTGTGGATTTGTTCTGGTATTTGAATGGATTTAACACATTTCAACAATGTATTAAAACGGTCTTCCATAGCCCAAAAAAAAAAAAAAGTTTCTCGAGGCAGCAGTGTGTGCTTAGTGTCTTTTAGCTAAATGTCAGACAAGAAAAACAGGCAAGAAGAAAACACAAGCTAATATCAAACCACAGCATGAAGCTGGATAAATATGTTAAGACAATCTCCACAGTTGAACAACAGAATTTTTGCACCAAAACAATGCTGAATTAATCAAATCCAGAGCAGATTGAGTGTTATTGTTTTCAATAGTCTCAATATTTCAGTATCCAGTAATGAGCTGGACAGTGCATCACCCTGCTGAGAAAGCGATGTAGCCTTGGATGCAGCAATACAACCCCAAGATGTTCTGAAAAGGACTGGCACAATATGAATGAGCTCTTGTAGAGGCCACAGTAAGCGCCTCATTCACACAGATCCTGCTCCTACTCCTACTGACGTAGGCTTGGGAAAACAATAAGATATCTGGCTTGCTGTCCTGTTGTGTTATATTTAGTCTTTCGTCTGTGAATACTGCAGCATTTTGATAAAGACTGTGTTAGTCTTACAGGTCTCATACTAGATGCATATTCAGTCTCAGTTTAGGACACTTGAAATTTAACAATGTGCAATACACTGCATGAAATGATTCTATACTACTGTAGATCATGAGTATAAACTATTTTTGAACAGAATTATGTTTATGTTTTTATGCTAAAAATGTTTGGGGGAAAATGAACTAATATGTATTCTGTTAGAATATTTAAACAATTTCCAAGAATCACTAATTTAGATTATTGAAGAATCTACGTAAGCACACCTTTTATTCACAATTCCAACAACGGTCTTCCCAGCATACACTGGGGCCTGAAAAATTAACATGGTTTCACTGTTTCCCAACAACTGTTGTTGCTTTATTGTCATATTTACTGAGTAACAATACACTGCAATATATGATTCTGTGCTATAAACAATGGTATATTCAACAGAATTATGTTCATGTTCTTATGATCAAAATTTGAGTGAACATTTAAAATGTCTGAGGAAAAATGTACTGAAACTTTTTTGTTTGTTTATTTTCAAAAGTAGTTTAAGCAGTTTTATGTTCAAGCTTTTCTTATACAGGCACAGCTTTCGCGCTTAATTCCCAGCATGCACAGGGGCCTGAAAAATTAATATGGTTTCACTGTTTCCCAACAACTATTGTTGCTTTATTGTCATATTTAGTAACTTGTTGTCTTGTGATGGCAGGATGTGTTTGTTGCTGATTAGTTGATTGTTACCTGTATTCAAAGATATTTCAAAAATTGCATAAAACTATTTTAAATGAATAAAACTTAAGAATTCTTCATAGAGGCAATAGAAAAATGTGAGTGGTTCTTGTAATTCCAATTAACTCATGTTTTTAATGATCTGTTTGCATTTGAATGGTTTAACACAGCTCATGTAGCCTAATTGATACTGGATTCTAAACAGTTGTAGCCTATTTAATTAATAATATTGCTTCTAATACGTTGTCTTTGTTTTATTGATTAAATATAATGCAAAAGGTATAAATTGTAAAAGTCTAGATTCTGTGAGTGTCTTCTAGTGCACATTGCATCACCAGGCTCCTCAGAGTGCAGTACTATAGAACTATGCAGTTGATTCCGAGGCTGCACACACTAGAATTACAGCAGCAAGGAGTCTATTCATAATTCTGAGCGTTTCGTAAGGTTTTATGAGGCACAGTCTCAATGTGCCGAGCTGGTTTTTGCCGTTTCATTGTTGCAGTGTCGCTCCGTCGCACACAAAGGCTGCGTCTCAAAAGCCTCGGAAAAACGCTGTCTCGTTAGGCGGCTCGCGAGGTTTTGAAACACAGCCGCTGTGCTCCAGAC
>JAFVLL020022130.1:0-48176 GCA_021397915.2 Tor tambroides
TCATATATATATATATATATATATATATATAAAATTGTGTGTATATATATATATATATATATATAAAATTGTTAAATGAAATAAAATATAAAAATCTACTAAAATAACTTAAAATGAACCTGAAATAAAATTAATAAAATCCATATAAAAATATTTAGAAAATAATAATAAAAATAGTACACACAATTAAATTACTAAAAATAACTAAAATTAGAATGAATACAGAAAATCTAAAAACTAATTCAAAATATCCAATTCAATACCTTTTTGAATACCAGGTGTCAAAATTACTAAAGTTATCCACATTTTCTACTGTACATTGTCTGATTTGGCAATCAAAATGGTTTTGGGCCATCACATAAATATATATCTGTACTGTATCAGCCGACATTATGTGTGAATGTGAGTGAGCGAATGTATGCACAGGTAATGTGTGCACTCTATCTAATCTATCCATGTATGTGTGTGTGTGTGTGTGTGTGTGTGTGTGTGAGTGTGCGTGTGTGAAGTGGCTCCATTGGTGTCTCAGGTTGCAGGTATCAAGTGAGACGGTAAAACTATCTGAGTGCTCTGTGTCCTCTCAGCGCTGGGATGAAAGCATGAAAGGAAGGAACAACACAGACAGGATGACAGTGAGACGGATTAGAGAAGCTTCAATGATCAGTGATCAAAGACAAGAGAGACGACAGCAGACTGGAGCCCACTGCAAAAAAACTCAATGAAGCTCACACACACACACACACACACACACACACACACACACACATCCATTCAGACCCAAACCACCAACATGTTCACGTGAAGCAAGGCTGACGTACACGCAGGTCAGCCTACCATATGTTTGTACCACACACATACAATACACATTCACCAGAACCAGGTACATCCCAGGTAAAGATGCTCTACTCGAAAGCTGGCAGAAATCATTTTAATCTAAAGGAAGATGCTATAAATTGTGAAATTACTTTACAAAACTACTTTTTTATAGATGATTTGGAGCAGAAGAAAAAGCAGACAGTAAAAGTCCATCATATCACATTTATGGTTAACTAAAATTAAAACCATAAAAAACATTTATGTTACTTAAAATACAGTAAATGTTATAATTGAAATAAAATTAAATATAAAAAAATAAGTAACTTATTTCAGCTAACTGCCAAGGCAACATGGCTCATTTTCATTTAGCTTAATGTAGTAAAATAACTAAAACTTTAAATAAAATTTTATTGAACAGAGAAAATATAAAAAAGCAACAAACTATTATTAAAAACTATAACCCTGACAAAATTGGTGTAGAAACAATTTTCACTCAGAAACTGTTAGTAAATTTTGAAAATAATGCCATGAAATGGCAAGTAACACATTGAATTAAACATGACATTTTTAGGGGAGAAAGACTGAACTAGTATTTTCTTATAAAACATACTCTAATAGCCTTTTTTGACACAAATTCGAAAAATATTTTTTATAATGTATATTTCTTCCTCAATAGGGAGGATGCACCCCATAGAGTTGGTTGATGAAGCTTAAATATAACAGTCCTTGCATTCATTCTTCTTTTTGGTTGCTACATAATTCCCACACACATCTATTTATGTTATTTCATAGTTTTGATGATGTTACTATTATTCTAAAATGACAAAAATAGCGCTAATTTCAACACTGATCCTTGCTTTGAAGTTCCATGTCAGTGAGGCCACACTTAACTAACCACAAAAGAGAGCTCGGAGAACAAGCCAAGCCATTACAGTAAATGTGTTTGTAATCACACCTCCATTTAACACATTCAAGCCAAACACCTGCGAGAGCGACCGAAACGGAGAAAAACCTCAGCAGATGTCGAGCAGCGCACCAGGAGGTCAAGTTTAAACTGGGCCTATTTGCTGGTTTTTCTTTACATGCTGCCTTGTTTTCTCAAGCATGTCATGCTCTGCTGCACGTTACTAAACGCTGCGTCGTTGGCTTGCAGTTGTTTGCGCAGACGTGCATTTTCCACAGCCCTCTGCCAAAATCCACAGTTTTTTTGTGTGCTGGCATTATGTCTGGTGCCTAAAAAATGCAAAATAAACAGTTGTAGTTTTTTGAGACTGAGGAAAACAGCATTGCGCAAATCATTGCATCATGCCTAGTTGTCACCGATATTGAGGCGTTTGTGTTCATTTTATTGTGTTGGTGGAGCTGTGAAGCCATCTGTGGCACACATGGCAGCGATCTCGCGCCGTACTGGTGGTCTCCTGAACGTCTGGTTCATGCCTGAAGCGTCCTGACTGCTTCCTGCGACAACTACAAAGAGGATGTTTGAAGACATGATAGTGGGCCATGGTTCAGATGCAACAAATAAACCATTCTGTCACAGCTGATATTTAGTCTTTCCTTCCGTATAAAGGAATCAGAGTATACACAAATAAGCAAAAATAAGTACATCAAAGAAGCCACTGTCCCAAAAAGAAAAAGAAAAAACATGGTATTACCACTGTTAAAAATATAATGCTATAGGAAAAACCAATCAAAACATGGTATTACCACTGTACATGTTATAAAATGGGATTTACCTTACAATATGTTGGGGGGAAAACATGGCGTTACCACTGTGCATGTGTTTTTAAACATTTTACCTTTCTGAAACAACAAAAACATGGTATTTTTTACCATGTTTCATGTAAAAAAATTATTTACCCTAGTATATGTTGGGACAAAAACATGATGTTACCACTGTGCATGTTTTTTTTTTTACCTTAGTATATGTTGAAAAACAACAAAAACATGGTATTACTATGTTTCATGCTAAAAAATCATTTACCTTAGTATATGATGGGAAAAAACAACAACAACAAAAAACATGGTATTACCTCTGTACACGTTAAAAAATGATTATAAGTTGGAAAAATACACATTATAAATGTGATTTACCAAACTATATGGTGGGAAAAACAACAAAAACATGGTATTACCACTGTACGTTAATTTTTTTGTGTATGTGGGGGAAAAACATTGTATTACCAATGTGCATGTTAAAAAAATATGATTTACTTTACTACATGTTGGGGGAAAATCATGGTATTACAACTGTACATGTAAAAAATGTGATTTACCTTAAAAAAACAACAACAACATCAGTAAAAACATGTTATTACCACTGTATATGTTAAAAAACATGGTATTGCCACTGTACACAAAATGTATAATTGACCTTAGCATATGTTGAAAAACAAAAACAACAAAAAACATGGTAATTATTTGGTACTCCAACACATTTTAAAAAATACTATGCAGGTACCATGTTAGTTGAGACCTGTCTAATTTTTACCAAAGTGACATACTTTAATCCAGTGCACAAATATTAAGTGCACATCACTCTCTGTTGGTTTTAATAATGGTCTTTTAGCATGTGGTTTAGTTAGCATGAGCCATTATTAGCCTCAAACACCAGTGCTGTCAGACAGACAGCAGACTCCCACTTTATCAAACAGCATCAGGATACACGTGGGACAACTTTACACTGGAATCCCCATAAAAGCTCATAAATCTGTTGGAGTCTCTTTCAAGGACAGACCAGACGCTGCGTTAAACACCCCCACTGTGCTATAATCATTAGTCTGATTCAATTCCTTAAAACTTTTACATACAATTCAATCTGCCATACTCAATGTAGGACACCAACAAAGCTTTTCAACGTCTGACTGTTTTAGTGTAGAACAAATAATGTTAAAATCCACTGCGAGACGTTCATATCCAACCAGTTTAAATCTAATAAAATTACATTTGGTGTTACAGCTGTGTAAAAAACTTGAAATAAAAGTTGCTGTTGCTAAAGTCAACAAGAAACATTTGACTCATTTTACTTAAGTAATGTAAACAGGAGTGAATAAATAAGTGAATAAATGCCAATAAAATTAAATTGATTGACACAATTTTGAAAAATAACAGTTATTGGTGTTTAGCTGAAGAAGTCATTTTGGCGGCAAAGTTATATATTTCAATAAAATATTAAAAAGGCAAACCAAGTTTTTTTGGAATATTCTGCACTCAATTTTGATTTCGTGTTGACTTTAAGGATGTGTTTCTACCTGATGGGACTGTTAACAATTGCTCTTCATAAACTAAAGAATACAGAATTATATTAAATAGCATTTTATTTCAATGCGGACTACCGTTTAAAAGTGTGGGGTCAGTTTTTAATGTAATTTTAATGAAAGAAATCTCTTATGCTCACAAGGTTTCATGTAACTGATAAAAATACAGTAAAATCCGTAATATTGTGAAATATTTTTACAATTTCAAATAACTATTTTGTATTGCAATATATTTTAAAATGTCATTTATTCCTGTGATCAAAGCTGAATTTTCAGCATCATTACTCCAGTGTCACATGATCCTTCAGAAATCATTTTAATATGCTGATTTGCTGCTCAAGAAACATTTCTTATTATTATCAATGTTGAAAACAGTTGTGCTGCTTCATATTTTTGTGAACTTTCATTTGAAATAGAACATTAAAATGATAAATGGCTTTACTGTCACCTTTGATCAATTTAATGCACACTTGCTTAATAAAAAAGTATTAATTTTTTGAAAAATAAATAATGAATGGTAGAGAACATCAAGTACGTTTTTTTTCTTTCTTTTTTTTTTACATTTTTCTCATGATATTAGACAGTTTCCTGCAGCATTACATTAACATAATGACCTGCATCTAACATTATCCGAAAAACAGATTCATTGATGCATTTGTGACATGAGCTGCTGAAGTAGTGCATCATGGTCCTCAGAATGATGTCACGCCCCTCACAGGCCCATTGTTTGTGTTTTTCCCAGCCAGCCGTGTCTTTTCAAACGCGTGACATCATTCAGCAGCACAAAGGCCAGAGTTTCCCAAATCATGTCTTGCCTAAGGACAGCATCACTACTGCAGTATCCATTTCCAGCAACACTGGATCTGCGCTATAAAGACTAGTGTAATTTCACCCGCCGAGGATTATTCTTTTGTCGGAGCCCATTGCTGAACGTGAAAGACGCTCACCTTTGATGTGTCGCTGGCGATATTCACATCACGCCATTCATGAAACTCTGCCTGCAGACTAACAGTAGCTGCTCTGTTTCTAACTCGGACGTATCCGTAATGGTGGAAATCACGCACAGGATGTGTTGCACTGCACGCATATGTGACCCTGAAGCACAAAACCAGTCTTAAGTCGCTGGGGTATATTTGTAGCAATTGCCAAAAATACATTGTATGGGTCAAAATGATTGATTTTTCTTTTATGCCAAAATTCATTAGGACATTAAGTAAAGATCATGTTCCATGAAGATATTTTGTAAATTTACTACTGTAAATATATCAAAACTTAATAATATGCATTGCTAAGAACTTCATTTGGACAACTTTAAATGCGATTTTCTCAATATTTGGATTTTTTTGCACCCTCAGATTCCAGATTTTCAAATAGTTGTATCTCGGCCAAATATTGTCCTATCATAACATACATCGGAAAGTTTGTTTATTCAGCTTTCAGATAATGCACTAAATCTCAATTTTGAAAAATTGACTCTTATGACTGGTTTTGTGGTCCAGGGTCACAAAATATACGCAGCTTTGGTGAGCGTAAAAAACTTTCAAAACCATTAAAAAAACTTTCTGACCCCAAATCCTGTGTTTCAGAAGAGATCTCAACAATGACTCAAGTTTTTTTGTGATCAGATTTGCTCAAGATACTTAACCTGCAATCAAAACTCAAAGACCTCAATATGAACTCAAACATTTCTCATCAAATTCAGCTGCTCCATATTCATTTTACAGCTCTGTACTCGTACAGTGTGTCAACAATTGTCTCATTTGTGCCTATTTTTACTTTTTTCAGGATAAACATCTGAGATAAAGTGGATATGGTGGAGCAGTAACATGTTCCTCTGGGATCACATGTTGATCACTGACACATTTGTTTTGCTCGTTCTCAAAGTCAAGAACTTTAACCAAATGTGATGTTTGACTCTCTCAGGAGGCTCTTTAGGACTGGTTAAAGTTGAGAGCATTTAAGTGAGAACATGTGTATTACTGCTGCTGTTCCTGACACACACACACACACACACACTGTAAGCTCACTCCTATAGACATAAGAGCAACCAGCTGTGCTGTACACAGCTTAAATTAGCTACTCGCTTGTGAATAAATGAGTTGTGAAATTCAGAAAGACAGGCACAGGGCTATAGAGAGATCCATGTATGTTTAGTTTAACACTCGAATGCTGTTTCTAAGGCATCTTTGCTAATAAAAGCACATAAAACTAACTTACCAATGCAAAACACATTGACACAATACTAAGGTATTCTATATGGCTAATAATGCATAGTTATGTGTTTGCTTGGGTGTTCTGGGTGGTTGTTTACTGGTGTGAGTCAAATGATCCCTCATGTCTGTTTTGTCATCCAGCAGGCGGAAATGGTCTGATCACCTGATGATGATTGCTGATGATGTTTGTCTTTAGCTGGGTGTAGTTTTGCGTAGTCTGGTTGAGTGTTGTGTGTCTGTTGCTTTATCACAGATGAGACTATCAGGAGGAAACTACACATGCACACACACGCACAGATCTGACAGACATTTCCTCTCAATGCCTGATCACCTCTGAGGACTTGATTACGTTTACACAGCCAGATGTCACAGTGATGTCTGATGATACACAAACACACATTGCCCCTAACAGGGACAACTCAATGGTGCCCAGTACATTTCCATGCTGATATTACAACTAGAGTGTACACTTTCTTACATGTTTAGAAAAAAGATTTTTAAAGTAATTTTTTTTACAAAAAGATTGTTCAAAACAGAAGCTAAGGAGGTCCGATCAAACTTTTATTGCTTGGAGGTTGCTCTTTTATATCTCAAAATACTTTACATTGGGTTTCATTAAAGTTTTTTCTCCTAAAAGAAGAAACATAAATAAAACCAAATGAGTGAATAGGTGTCCTACACTCTGAAAAAAGGTTCAGAAGTTGTCACTGGGACAGTACCTTTTCAAAATATTAGGTACTAATATGCACACTTGAAATATCAATATGCACACTTGAGGTACTAATATGCACATTTTAGATACTAACATGTACCCTTTAGGTACTCTTATGCACACCTGAGGTACTAATATGTTCACTTTAGGTACAAAATATACAGTTGAAGTACTAATATGTACACTTTAAGTATTAATATGCACACTTGAGGTACCAATATGGACATTTTAGGCACTAATATGCACACTTTAGGTACTAATACAGACACTTTAAATATATATGTACACTTGAGGTACTAATATGCACATTTTAGGTACTAATATGTACACTGTAATATCATGCACACTTCAAGTACTAATATGTATACTTTAGGTACTAATACGTACATTTGAAGTACTAATTTGTTCACTTTAAGTACTAATATGCACATTTGAGGTACCAATATTCACATTTTAGGTACTAATATGTACACTTTAAGTACTAATACGCACATTTGAGGTACCAATATGCACATTTTAGGTACTAATAAGTACACTTTAAGTATTATTATGCACATTTTAGGTATTAATATGTACATTTTAGGTACTATTATACACATTTTAGGTACTAATAAGTACACTTTAGGTACTAGTATGCACATTTTAGGTACTACACAATCTGGGTACTAATATGTACGTTTAAGGTACCATAATGGATCCTTTAGGTACAAAGGTGTACCTTTTGAAAAGGTACCACTCCAGTGACAGCTTTGAGATATCTTGGCATACTGTATCTAAGCACAGTTTGAGACCTTGTTGAGATCTCTTTTGAAACCCAAGAGGAGACATACTTTTTGTCAGGGGACAATCTGAGAAACAGTAGACATCTCACTGCTGTCTAGGAGAAACAACTGAGACATTAAAAAGAAAGTTTGATTTAAAAAGCACCAGACACAAACAACCACACACGCCTAAATCAAGATGCCCCGTGGCGTTAAAAAGGAAGGGATGTTAGTGCAAGACACCAGACAAACACAAACACAAACACACACACACACACACACACGCAGAGGAAACAGGAAGACCCTTATCTGCACATGGGCTCCATATGAGTAATGGCTAATTAACTTGTTCTGCATAAAACACCGAAAACACATTGTGCATCTCCCTGATGGGCTCATAATACTTGAAAACAAACCAGAGACAATCTAATAAGAGATCCATGACTCTGTTAGGTATATACAGCCATTGCAAACAAAAGCTTAACCTTTGATCACATTATAAAAAATGTGTTTCCTCCTTTGCTGTGTCAGGGGAAACATTTACGGCAATATGTGGGTTAATTGCTCTCAGGTTTCTGGGTGTCAGGACACGATTATGCATTTAAAAGGATATTGCAGCCAACAGCACCATTCCTTAACGGCCCATTAATTTTGTTCGTTTTATTAGAGCGGCTAATTTCATTTATGGGGTTTAAATATTAGTAATATTATTCCTGTGTGGTTCATTAAGACAGACCAGCCTGAATTTAGTTTCGCATCAGGTGTTTTGCTCAGACATAATTTGCAATAATTTGCCATTTGCAAAAGGTTTTTTAACAAATATTGCAGGCTATAGAAATGTTGTGAATAGAATAGAAAGCCTATATTTACTTTACTTTTACTTTTAGTCATTCAGCCACACACATATACATATACATACATATAAAAATAAATGCAATATATATATTATTTCATTTCCATGTAGTATGAAGTACTAAAATAACTAAACTAAAATTAAATAAAACTAAAACTTAATAAACAACCAATACAGACATCAACACTGAGCCAAACACACGTTTTAAAAACAACAACAACAACTTGCTTACACATAGTAAGAAATGGTTATAAAAACTGAAACAGAAGTGAAACAAGTAGTAGGAATGTATTATATAATGCCTATATAATAGAAATGCCATAAAACGTTTGATTTATATGCACATTTTAATGTAAAAATTATATATTATTAACAATTTTATTATGAAAAAGTTATAAAAGTAATTCCTTTAATTATAAAAGTAAAGTTTACCTGTAAAAGTAATAATATTTCTAAATTATTTTCTGAATTTAAATTAATTAATAAATGTAGCCTATTAATTTAATCAATTAATTTAATTAGAATTTCATTAATTTGCAATTCACAATTTAATTTCATGTCACAATAATCAATATTTTTTGCCTATAATGACATAATCCATCTAATCAATTAAAAAGCATTAAAGTGCTTTCAAACTATTAGACGCTTCATTAAACTTTAGATATTTTCAGAAATATTAACAATGCATCAATAGCTACATCAACTGTTGACCTGTTAAGCATATGATTAAAACTAATAAAAACTAATAAAACCAAATGAGTAGCCTATATTTTTTCTTATTATTATTATTATTATTATTATTCACATTGGAATGTTTTTATTTATTTATTTATTTATTTATTTTTTACCTGATTTAAATCTAAATGACACAATTCAGTTTATAACTTTAACATTACCAATATTATTGCATGATTTGTAGCTACATTCAAACAAGTCATCTGTCAAATTTTAATCGGGATTAATAAAACTCTAAATTGTGCATTTTTTGTGCCTTCCCTGATGAATGCATTTTCTTAACAGCTAAGGTGATGTGCACGTGATAACGTTTCTAAACACTAGCAATCGCGATATTTTTTGTTTGGCCACAACTAAAGCGATTCTGAATAAACGCAGAGTAGCTATTTATTATGAGGCTAGGTGACTCACTGTAGGGATCGTCTTTGCTCTTGGTGCCGTTGACTCTCCCGTCTTTCCCGATCCTAAGGAAGAACTTCTGGAAGGAGAAGAGTTTCCTCTGGCGCACGTCTCCCTGGAGGTGCACGTAGCTGCGCACATGCCGGCCGGAGGTGGCGGTGGAGGCGGAGGCGGATGAGGAGTTGGCGACCCTGAGCGCCCGATGCACGGAACATGCGCTGCGGCAGGTGACGCTGGACGCGAAGATCACGGAGACGGCGAGAAGATAGACGACACACACCGACCAGCATGCAGACACACTGTTACTCACTGTCCATCTCCTCATGGTACTCCTCATGGAACATGCTGCTCAGTGAATGTGCATGGATGCCTCTTGCTCCAGAGAACTCCACTTAAGACTGGTGAAGAAAGCATGAAGTTGTGGAATTAGGCTGAGGAGCGAGTCTGTGAAGCTTCTGATGCTGAGATAAAGCGCTTTATTAATCCCATTTGGGAATGATTCTCATGGCAGCACTTATTCCTCCTGGGTTTCCTGGGAATGCGCGTCAAAACAACCCTGTTTGTGGCATCCTGTCTTCTGATGTGATCTCCTACCTCCAGGAGGTTCACAGAAATGCTGCTGTCCTCACCCCTCCCTACTCCTTGTCTGTCATTTGGTCCCTTCCTCTATTCTCACACTCACACTTACATGCAGCATTTGCTCCTCCTTGTCGTGCCCCCCCCTCCCCCCTCCCAAGAATTCCCTCTGTTCGGGGTCTGTAGGTGCGGGGTTCTTCTGATAGGGCTTTTGTGAATGGCTGTTATCTGGAGCTCTTTGATAGTGGACTAGGAAAAGAGCACAGACGTTTGAGAAGATGAACAAACCTAACCAGAGGCCACTCTTGATTGGTCCCATCTGATGATAAGAAGCTTTTAGTTTGATAAAATTTCACTAATATCATGTTTTGTCTTTTCTTTTTGTTGCGGATCACGTCCCTTTCACCTCATACAATATCCTGAGGTCTAAATCAACACTGCTTGAAAAGACAAGACATTGGTTTTGTCTGGTACACATTACATGTCATTGTTATTCTGTGGAGCGTGTTTATGAATTGATTATTTTATTAGAACCACAGGCGTTTAACATTTCAATGAAGAAAACAATCAAAAGATCTATTAGTCAAATTTACGAAAATTCCAAATTGGCACCAAAACAAGAAATTCAAATCACAGAAAGATTCTAAAAGATTATTTTGCTGTTTAAAGAAGATTCTTCACTGCGGAAAAGTCAGTAAAAACAATGCACAATGTATAATGTTAATATGAAGTAATTTTCATGTTTTTAAGAATGACCACACTACTCTTGTCCATCAAAAAGACTTAAAACAGCATAGTCCATAATACACATAGTACTCACACAAAAGACAAATTGGAGAATGTCAAATTATTTTCCCTTTTTGAGTAAACTAGAACAAGAACTAAACACACCTCCATTTCAGCCCTCAAAACTCAGTGGAAAAGTTGACTTCTACCAAGATCACTGATCCCGCACAGTTTTATGGTGTGTTGATGAACTGAAATGTGTTTCCAGTGACCAATGGCTTGTGTGGTTTGGTTTATCTGCCTTCTCAAACATCACTATCTTATCTGCATTTCCTGCTTTGTTTCCCCTTAAAAGCCTTTCCTGGATTCTTCACTGGAAGTGAGGCTGGCTTGTTGCCCCTCTTACGATCACACCGATTATCTGTTTATTTTTTCTTGAAATATGCAATCATTAAAAATCATAGTGCCGTAAACCTTATCCAGTCCTAGTCACACATTCCTGCATTTTACCATGCTGCGAGTGTGGAACATGCTTTCTATGAGGCTTTATTTTTTTGGAACCCATGGATAAAACTCAAATAAAATCAAATGCTGCGGTAGCCAACAACCACCCCGTATGTGATCTCACGGTCGTGGATTTTATTTGAAAAACATGCAATAGTCAACGCAATTCTTTCCAATCTCCTTTTTCGGGCCACATGTAATATAAGAAAGATTTAGAGGACTTGTGCAGAAGCTAGAGGTCCATCTTTCTCTGTGATCTGGGTTTTAACTGTTAGTTTTATCTCAATAGATCTATCTCTCAGCAATGCTCCTCAAATCCAGTTAGAAACAGCACAGTTACCCGACTTCCGATGAAAGACTTGCATCAAATAACAGCATGCTTACCGAGAACATTGAATAAAAGTACAGGTACAGGTTATTGTTTGTTTGTTTGTTTGGTTGGTTGGTTGAACAAAACTAAAAAATAAATGCATAATTTGTTATATACACACTGAAAAAAATGATACTACATTTTTTTAAGGTAAGTGGTTGCAATTTATTTTAGCTACATTTATATAAATAAAAAATGTTGAAAGTTACTCATTGTTTATTTAAATGTAGCTAAAATAAACTGATTGCAACCACTTACCTTAAAAAATTTAGTAAATTCAATGAATCATTTTTTCCAGTGGCATGTATAGCCTATATGTACCAAAAATATATTTTTTTAAATTAAATATTTCTAAAACTGAAATCTCAGGGGTGAATTTTTTTAAAACATGTTTTCAACAGTCACTAGTTGAAATGCACAATACGAAATTTATTAGCCGATAACAATAGCCGATTATTCAGAATGACATCTGCAGATGCCGATATCAGTAGTTTCCTTAAGGAAAAAAAAATAGATCCATAAATATTACATAAAATTAGAGGTTAAAATGAGCAACAATAGCCTGGTGGTGGATGAGGAGATCCCCCCTCACTATGTAAAGTTACTTAGAAAAGCACTATATAAATGTAAAGAATTATTATTACAGTATTTATTATAGTCATTGCTATTTATTTATGTATTTACTTAATATAAGCGCACTCAAAAACAACTCAATTGCACATAAGGTAGCTTTCATAAAAAAAATGAATGACAGATTTGGTCAAACATATAATAAGCTCCCCCTAGAGTTTTTATAGCTACCAGCCGTGAACACTGGATGGCTTTCCTGAGGTAAATGCAACATTAAGTGACATTTATTAACAATTATTTGACGTCTTTCTTTCAGTTGAAACACTGTTTGAGTGATTCCATGAGGCATGATGCATTTCGGTAAGCTGTACTGTATCTTTCAATACACCTTCTGGTGTTCATTCATGTTTATTTCACGCTACAGCTTGTATTAAATAGGAAAAGACTCACGCTAGTTGCCACTAAAACCGAGGTGGCTACAGCGATCTGTCATGTCACATTTAAGAGCGTCAAAATGGCATTTAAGGTTTGAATTTTCCGATAAAATGAACAGAATTTGAAAGCTGAGACTTTGTTTTTTATCAGAAGTAACAAAGCACAGAGCTCTTTGCAATTGTTGGATGGAAGGCATATTACAAATAATGTTTTGTGAATGGAAAAACCACAGACTTGGCAACCATGATTTGGGTGATTTTTAGGGTCAAACAGATCCTGCGTTAATGCGTTACTACTTGAACTTGGAAAGCCCTAAATTTCAACACAAGATACATTTCTTCACACAAGTTGCTGTCTGACATGTTTGTTTGACAGGATATAATCGGCTCTCATTATCATCTGTTTTTAAACAATCGGTCAATGGCCGATAATTGGAGACAATTGCTTTTATTGGCCGATACCGATTATTGGCCGATACACTGGTACATCCCTCAAAAAACACACAGTCAAGGAGTTTTGGGTTTGTTCAAATGATAAACCTGAGTATTTGTGATTAGTGATGCTTTATATTTATATTCAGTAGATTTGAAGCTAGCTCAGAAATCTTTGTCTCTTTGAATGTTATTTGTTTTCGTCCATTCTGGCCGTGAGCAGTTTTGCCAGTCACTAAAAGTAAATATTTGATGAAGCAAGTGTCCATTGAAGGTGTCGGGGTGTCCGCTTGCAGCGATGGTTTCTTGTTTTCCAGCTTCTGGACATGCTTGTCATGAATTCATTGATCAGGTGACCTGACCTTACATCATATGTAAACCAATGGATATAATATGAACACCTCATAAGCCAAGCTATATCCTGTAAGCTGTTTAATTGAACATTTCTTTGAACTTGTTCACTCCACAAGGCGCTGTGTGCTCATGATATCACAGTGCGTGCGTCTCCACTGACGTGCCGCCATTCGGTCCGAGGTGTAAAGCTAGACAAGTTGTTCCAGTTAAGTAATATTATGAAGTGATCTGCTTTTAGTTTAATCAGGACCATTGAATCTGCTCTGACTGGGTGTCTGAATTATTTAGTGGTACACAGGAAAGGGAAGTCGCCTCGCTGCCATTTAAGAATCACACTGCGTATGTGGCCCTCCTTTGCTGGATGCACATTACAGTAATGTGTGATTATATAACTGAGCTAAAATCAAGATTGAGTAATGCGCTTTGTCATGAAACACACAAAATCTAGGGCGCTAACTTGGATTGACACTGCTGACAAATGTGGTCGTTCTGTGACCTAGCTGACAGTGCTGCGGTGCCAAGTGGGTTTCAAGTTATAAGGGATAGAAACACCAGCCAAATCTGGCCTAATTTAACCCGACCTCTGTAATGGAGCCTGAATCGGCACGGTTTGGATTGCAGAGTCACCTCTTCCCATTTTACGGTGACCTGAAAAAGTGTGGCTAGTAAAGAACAAACAATGGGTGAGTGGCAGGCAACATTTAGTAGTGGACTAAGCTTTAAAGTCTTCAAAAACATCAGTATTTCTGCATGTCCTGTCCAAACACTTTACAATTAACAAACAGTTAACAGTACTTAAAACGGCATCCAAAGGTCTGAAGCCACTTCAAAATCGTAATTTAATTTCATTTAAACATATCAGCATATTAGAGTGATTTCTGAAGGATCATGTGACACTGAAGACTGGAGTAAATATGCTGATTCAGCTTTACATCACTGGAATAAATTACATTTTTAAAATATGGAAAAAAATATGATTTAGGATGTTTGTACTTGCACTGAAGCTTAAGATGCTCCTTCAAGCATCTTAAGTCATGCTGGAGAACTTTGCATGTCAACAGTGCTGCTTTCATTAACACAAAATTGATTGAGAAAAAAACAAATGCTAAGTCATTCTGAAGTTCATACTTATTTTTCAGTCTTTATTATGGTTAAAAATTTGGTTCGGTTTCTCAAACCAATTTGCAAAGACTGAATCCAGTTTATGTTAAGCTAAGGACATGATGTTCTTCTAATAAGCAAAACATAAAAAATACTATTCAAAATTTTGGGGTTGGTAAGTTTTATGTTTTTGAAAGAAATCTCTTCTGCTCACCAAGGCTGCATTTATTTGAACAAAATACAGTAAAAACAGTAATATTTTGAAATATTATTACAATGTAAAATAACAGTTTTTTATTGTAATGAATTTTAAAATGTAATTTATTCCTGTGATCAAAGCTGAATTTTCTGCATCATTACTCCAGTCTTCAGTGTCACATGATCCTTCAGAAATCATTCTGATATGCTGATTTGATGCTCAAGAAACAACAACAACAACAGTTTTTGCTGTAAAAAATTTTTCATAAAACTGTGAAACATTTTATCTCAGGATTCTCTGATGAATAGAAAGTTCAAAACAGCATTTGTTTAAAATAAAAATCTTTTGTAACATTAGAAATGTCTTAACTGTCACTTTTCGATCAATTTAATGCATCTCTTGCTGAATAAAAGTATTATTTTCTTTAAAAATCTCATGGTCTCAGAATGACCTGAAAGCAACCAAGCAAATCAAACAGCAGACAGAAGCTCTTGCACACATCATGACTGCATTTATTTATAATCATATCAGCAGTACAGATGAGCAGTATAAAATGTTTTAAAGGCCAGAGAGGATTGACCTGCAACACCTCCATCCTCAGTGACAATGTGCATTTAACTGGTTAACAATGTCTTAACCGTTTGAGCACCCTGATAATGCCTCATAAGCACAGAGCACCAACAGTCTGCAGCACCATAACAGCACCATGAAGCTCCATGAGCCGCACCAATACAACATTCACACAGCTGGATCCATATTCTCAAATCACGTTAACAAAAGCACATTAACTACAAAAACCACAAATACAGTGCAGATAAAGGAACAGTTCACACAAAAAATGAAAATTTGCTGAAAATGTATTCCCCTCAGGCTATCCAAGATGTAGATGAGTTTGTTTCTTCATCAGAACAGATTTGGAGAAATGTAGCATCACATCACTTGCTCATTAATAGATCCTCAGCAGTGAATGGGTGCCGTCAGAATGAGAGTCCAAACAGCTGATAAAAACATCACAATAATCCACACCACTCCAGTCCACCAATTAACATTTTGAGAAGGTTTTGAATAGGTTTTGTAAAAAACAAGTCCATGTTGTTTTAACATTAAACCATCGTTTAGGCCAAAATATGAGTCCTCTATTCATAATATTGCTTTGATGTAATAATAACAAACTCATCTACAGTTCATCTTGGATGGCCTACACTTTAAGTACAACATTTATAAGATCCTGTGTAAAGATTCATTAAAAAACTATTTACGATTATAATTTGTTAAGTGGGAAGAAATGTGATTTTATTGAAATAACAATAGATAAATGCAAACTAAACTAGCCAGATCTTTTGTAAGCTCAAAAAGTCTGATTCTACTGGCTGCTTTGGATTTTTTTGTACCTGAAATAATCGTACCTGCATTTTCATCACAACACTAAATATGATTCACTGAGTGACTAAATAAGTTGTTCAATAATGTTACAAATACGTACTGCTTATAAACTACCATTTCTCATCTCTTAATAATGTAAAACAGCCTGTTACTTCACAGTTTTGTATTTTCCTTACTTTACAGTCATTTTCTTTTTAATTTTCTCTGCATTTATAATGATGCATCTTAGGTCATCATATGTTTACAGCAGGAAATAGATTAAATCAAATTCTTAAGTTTTGTTGAAATGTTAGTGATGTTATTTGCTTTGTCTACGCAAATTATCAAAGCATCTTTCATTGCAAAGAAAAGAAAATAAGAACAAAAACAAAAACAACCTGAGACTGTAACTATCTAAAATCAAATTTATGCCCTCAATTTTTCATGCAGCCTATTAATATACTGTCTAATAACAACTTGGGTTAATAATTTTGCACACATATCCACAAATTATTGAGCTAACCTCAGCTTTGTGCAAAACTAAGTTAGTAAAACTACACTAATTTAGGAACTGCACATTTTGACTGTGAAAGCATTGCATAATATTCATCAGACAGCGGTCACATGACACTTCAGATAATAACAACTACTGTTTTTAATGAATAACCTGAATATCAGCCTGTGCGTGCAAAATTTTTTGCTTGCTTCATGGCAGTTTCCAACTGATCCATGGTATAAAAAAGTGGGTCCGTAAAGACAGGTGTCTTGCTGCGTGTTCAATGTATTGTTGACTGGTAAACCTGTCAAAAACACACTTTTTTGGGTTAAAAAGCAGAATAACAACAATAAAAAGTCCAAAATGAGTGCAAAAAAGAACATATATGTTAACTGTCTAACTGATGTTGAATCCTGTAACTAAAGCTTGATGTTTTTGGAAGCATTTCAAGATGCATTTTAAGACAAACGGAGGGAACACATGGTCAAACGCCTAGGATTCCTTTGTTCAAGTAAAAACCACGTTTTTCATATATTTGAGAGGGACGTCTGCGTGTCCAGTAGTTTGTGCTTTTGGTCGATGACCCAAGCCTGACCTCTGCAGCGTTACATCATGCAAGTGACACAACACTGCTTGCGGATCGAGCGCAGCGAGCAGCGACCCAGCAGCTTGAGTTTCTCACAGAAACGTGTCGACATGCTGTTTTTCTTACAAACTAGACCTGCAAAGAAAGGAAACAAAATAACAACAACTATTAAAGGGCTTTAACATTAAAAATAAACTATAGAGCCATGGGATGCTCTATTAAAATGATCTATGTAGGCACAACTTGTATGTGCTTGGGGAAAAAGATTTTTAGTCTCTTGCACAAAAAGACCACATTTTTAATGGCTAGAAACCAAATACAGGGGCACATGTAAGTCATGCTTGAAAATGTATAAATTGTCATTGCATTAGATAACAAAATATAACCAAGTAACTTTTATTAAGCTCAAAGACAGCTCAAAAAGAAGTTAGTTGGGTTTGAGTGAAATAACCAGTTGATAGTGGATCAGGATGTAAGTGGATCATGTTGATTGTTCATGTAATGAAATACACCTGTGGTTTCTCTGCTAGGTCACCTGTGTAAACATAATACATCCACTAAAAATCTGTGTAATCATCAAGATACTAGATTTTATTCATATTTGAAATTTGTTTTTATCAAATGCAATGACATTCAGGTATTTTTAAGTGTCCAAGTACATTTTGGGACCACTGAAACAAACAGAATACAATATTATATAATCCAGTGTACCTAAATCAGTTTTACACTCCTTTGGATTGCAGTTTTGCACACTGTCAGGTTTCTTGTTTTTTGCACACAGTGACATCTTTTCTTCCTCGCCGGATTCCTCATTTATGCACCACACGGCTCGCTTCTGCACCCCTCCACCACAGCTTCTGGAGCACTGTCAATCAATAAAAACCATGGTGACATCATAGACGATCAGGGAGGGGCCTATACCAATTTTTGTCCACTAAAATTCTCTTTGGAGTGGGAACGTCCCGCCCACTTGATTATAAATACCATAGTTACAAATCATGGATAGTAAACTACAGCTGATTAGGCTTTTAAAAAAGGACAAGCCGTTTGACACGTCCCACCCCAACTTTTTGTTATAATCGGTAAACTACAGTTCAAAAGATTTGGGGAGGTAATTCAATTATAAGATAATAAATGTCTTGACTGTCACTTTTGACAGTCTTAATCTAAGCCTGAACTTTTGAAAAGTAGTGTATCATCACATTGCATTTGCCACAATATCGAGTCACACACTATATTTTCTCCTTTCTATAAATGAAGACTGAGGTTTTTGCGGTACGTTACCTGACCCCAGGCTTCAGTCGCCCAGCTGGTGCAGGGCTGCAGACTGCAGGACTCAGTGCTGTTGGGTTTGAGCGTGGCGTTGCAGTGCTGGTACTCAGGGCAGTACACACGTCTCTCTTTCACCCCGCGCCCACAGCTTCTAGAGCACTGTCAATCACAGATATATATACATATTAAAAAAAAAACAGTCAGAACTACTCTGGGCCAGGGTTATTAAATTAACTAAAACAGTTACTTGAAATAAAAATAAATAAATATATAAATACATAATTTATTTCAGCTAGTTGCCAGAGCAGCATTTCTCTCTTTTTTAGTTTAAAGTAAAAAAGTAACTAAAACTAAAAAAGAACTATATAGACATTTTTTTTTTAAATGATTTAAAATGACAAAAACACACAAATTAATAAAACTTTAACTAAAATTAAAGTGAAAACAAAGTATAAAAATTAAAAACAATTCAACACTTCAAAATATTTTCAAAAACTATAATAGTATATCAGTAATATTAAAAACAAAAACTAATAAAAATGACAAAAACAGACAACAAAATGACTAAATATTTAGCTAAATGTAAAATGAAAATAGAAGAAAAACTAATTTAAAAGATGAGCAAAAACTATAAAAGTAGATCAGTGATACTAAAAACAAAAACTAAAAAGAAAAACACAACAAAATTAGTAAAACTTTAAAATTTAACAAAAAACTAACAAAAACTATAATAGTATATTAATGATAGTAAAAACAATGATTAATAAAAATGACAAAACACAACAAAATCACTAAACGTTTAAAATTGAAATGAAAACAGCAAATATAAAAATAAAAACTAATTCAAAATTTTAACAATTATAGTATATCAATGATACTAAAAACAAAAACTGATCAAAATGACAAAAACACACATTTACTAAAACTTTCAAATTAAAGTGAAAATATAACAGTAAAACAAAAAAATAAAATATTAACAGAAACTAATAGTATACTAAAAACTAAAACCAACAAAAATCACAAAAACAGGAAACAAAATGACTAAAACCTTATTACATTACTATTTCAAAATAATAACTAAAACGATAACAGTATGTCAATGACACTAAAATAACACTGCTCTGGACAATTTATCTGAGTCTAGACTATTTTCTGCGATGTGACATTAGTATCAGTACCTCTCCCCAGGGTGAGGACCTCCACTGCAGGCAGGGCCGGGTGTTGCAGGGCAAACTGCTGTGTGGTTTGTATAAAAGAGCCTGACAGTGAAAAGGCCTCAGTGGACGTCTGCTCTGAGTGTCGATGCACTGCACTTCTCGATGCTTCATATCAGTCACACAGCCTTCAGGACACTAAAGAGAGGAGGGCATCGCAGTTCATTGCAGGATACAGTCGTTTAGGTTTGTTTTGAAATCGTGGCTTTACCTTGGACCAGTTTCCAGTCTTCCAGATGGCACAGGGCCGCAGGTTGCATCGGCGGGCAGGTTCTGGCTTCTTCACACTGGCACAGTCTTCCTCACGCTCTGAGCTGCAGGTTACTGACCGCCACACTGCACCAAGACCACACGTAGTGGAGCACTGGGACGAAAAATACATATTAGGCATGCATGGGTCAGTAAGATTTTTGTGCAAGAAATTAATACGTTTATTCAGCAAGCAACATGAAACATGCTAAAAAACTTTCAGCTCCATAGTAATGCTCTGACAACCAAAAACAATACTGCAAAACTCACATAATTTTGATATATATGTATCAGAAAACACGACTTTAACATCATAAATTATTTTGCTTTTCAAGTATCTTGATTTAAGAATGTTTAGACATTTGTACAGGGAAACAATGTAAAAATACTGAAGAAGAAATTCATATTTTGCAGTGTCTTGACAACAGCATCATGTCATTTAAAGTCTAAACTTGCCCAAACATTTAACACTATTCTTTTGCCGCCATGCAAGCACTAGTATTTCCTTCTGGGAATGCAAATCTAATCATAATTCAATGCATGTAATATAATATACTGTAATTGCCTTAGGTTTGCATTCTTACATCACTCCAGTTGCCCACTTTCCAAAATGCATTCCTACTGATGGGATCTCGTGCATTCAGGTTCCCATAGTCATCGGTGGTGGTCGCCGTCTCTGGCTTCTGCCTGACTGCTTTAGGAGCATTGCCTTTGCTGGGACTGTTTGGTGTTTGTGAGGCTTTTCTCAGTATCTTCACTGTAGGAACAGTTGCTTGTGGACTTTGAGTATTCAAATGTGGCACTGTTGGGTTTGGGGTGGTATGTGGTTCATATGAGCTTGTTGTTTTCTGCAACACTGGAGATGTTGTCAAATAATCACTGTATTGGGTTCTACTAATAGTGGCTGGCTTTGTTATGGAGATGTTAGTATGCAGTGATTGGACAGTGGATGTGGGGACTTCTTCAGGCGTGCTGGTAAACATATTATCCTCATGTGCCCTTTCTTCTCCGGTTGAATCTTCTACTATATAATCATAACCTGGCGTGTAGCTTTTATCTGGAGGCCGCAGGTCTGCGCTTCCCTCCTCATCCTCACTATTTGTGGGAACCGTTCCAGGACCATCACTGCCTTTGTGATCGTCCCTCACCAAGATAAAGTCTTGGTCGTCTTCATGGATGATGTCAGATGTTGTGGATGCTGGAGAGTTATTGGTCGTAATGGTAGAAGAGGTGTTTGGAGGCATGATAGTGGTGCTATATCCTGGTGTTTGGGTCCTGGGGGCCTGCGTTGGGATTTTAGGAGGGACTCTAGGTCGGAATCGTGGTCGGAATGGAGAACCCGTCCATCTGTTAGTGGACGAGCAGCTCTGGAGGTTACAGAGGATCGTGGATCGAGGTCGACTGGCAGGGTTGCACCGGCCGGGTTGTTTTGCCATGCACTTGACAACTCTGGACTTTATCCCTCCATCGCAAGACAGAGAGCACTGCGGGATGACATGAGAATCATGAGTTTGGGTAACACAAAAATTAAATAATATGACAATGTAACTAATTACTACGCGAAAATGCCCCATGAATCAGGGGTGCACAATTTGGTGAAAATTTGGAGAGTTCGAAAATAGGCGGATCAGATGATCAGATATATTAGGGATGCGCTAACAGACGCGGCTTTCCAATTCTCCGGTGTGCATCTGTGTAAGCCCTCAGTGAAGAGTGTGAAAGATGTGTATTTACAACATGTTTTTGAAGCGATGATCTTTGTAGCCCATCACAGACATATCTGTTGAGCGCGTGAACATTTCACGTGCCCAGGGGTAAATGCTGTTATCCTCACATTTTAAATAAATTAAATAAATAAATAAAATTTCAGTACTGATTTGGTACCAAAGTCAGTACTTTTGACAACCCTAATAGATCTAAGAAAGTCAAAGTGAAAGAAAAGAGTCATATGGAACAAAATGAGGGTGAGAAAATGACAGAATTTACATTTTCAGTGAGTTTACAATTTTTTAAAAACCCGAACAATTCAAAATAATCCTTAAAACATGAAACTGATATGGAGCCCCTAAGGGGACGTGAGGGGCTTTCGCACTACGTAGTTCTAGGACCTTGACAGTATGGCGGTTTCTAGAGAACCAATTTCTCCCTCGGGCCATTTTCCTGGTTACATTCGCACAGGCAACAGGAACTCTGAAGCGGCCGACAGCAACGTCTTTATGCATGGAATTTACAAACGTTAACAACCGGTGACTTGAGAATGCTGTGATCGGAGCTGTTTTTGTTGTGGGTTTCATGATAACGGAGATGGAATGTAAATGCACAATTTACGCGATTGAAACAACATGAAAATCTGACTAAATCTCCTGTGACAACTTGCAGTGTTACATATCATCGAGGCTGAGAAATGAACACAACGCTGCAGAAAACAGGTAGCTAAATGCCATTATCGCTGTTTTCCATGTTTGTGGTGTAAACATTTTTACATGGCTTTTTAAAAATGCCGGGTAGCCAGTGTTTCATATGTTTTTGGCCAATCAACGTTCACCTCACTGGTAGTTCCTATAGAACTGTTTTAGAACCTACTCTGAAGAAAGAGCTAAATTAGTTCCCCCAAACAGAGTTCCTAGAACTAAAACCATGCATAGTTCCTGCGGTGCGAACACACTAAAAAGTGGAAACTTCCGCTAATAGTTCTAGGAACTATGAAAAGGTTCCTCTGGTGCGAAAGCCCCTATGGTGATAGGAAAAAAAGAGATTGGAGGAAAAATTATATTTCAACGCTTTGGCGTTCAAGAGTAAAACTTTTGTGTTCTCTAACAAAAGTAATAGGTTCTCTTGCCAAACTTTGCATTCACTTGCAAAACATTTGCATTCTCTCACCAAACATTTGTGTTCCCATTTGCTCGCAAAAGCACTGAAATAAAGACCTCTCATTATTTCATCACAAAAGTTTTACAAAAAAAAGTTCCTTAAGGAAATGCAAAAAAAATTTTTTGCAAGGAAGGCAAAAATGTTTTTGTAAGTGAGTGCAACATTTCTTGAAGGAACGCAAAAGTTTTGTGAGCGTACGAAAGGTTTCTTGGCGGAATACAAACTTTTTGCAAGTGGACACAAAAGTAAATAAAGGACATAAAGAACATTAACCAGGTTAATTTATAATACAAGTACCCACCTCGCTCCAGTTCCCCACCATCCATTCGAACCCACACGGTACGTCTCGGTTGCAGGGTACCACAGGTTTGGGTTTGAGCAGCTGCTTACAGTCTCCAGGGTGCAGAACCCGCTCCTCTCCGGCCACCGTACGCACACACAGAATGGTGCGCTTTCTCACTCCGTCTGGACCGCATGTAGCCGAGCATGTCTGCCATCCTCCCACCCACCACCTGAGGTGCACAGAGCATTTTACAAAAGATATCAAATGCTATTTTCAAATGCTGTTCTTTTGAATGCTCTGTTCATCAAAGAATCCTGAAAAAAGGACTGTTTCCACAAGAATATTAAGCAGCACAACTGTTTTCAACACTGATAACAATCAAAAATGTTTCTTGAGCAGCAAATCAGCATATCAGAATGATTTCTGAAGGATCATGTGACACTGAAGACTGGAGTAACGATGCTGATTGCCATGACAGGAATAAATTATATAGAGATAATAAATAAGACTAGTACAGTGGTGTGCTATTCTGAACATAAGCATTATTTATACAGTAGCGTACCTTGCAGGGCAGTCCATGTTCTTACACTTGCGATGCCTGTCATCAGGACGTGTGCTGGGGTCACACAGCGATTCCTCCACCACACCAACCTCTGGCTCAAAACAACGCACAGGCTGATACTGCTCACCTGTACAGAGACAGAAGATCACATGCTATCAAAACCCTGCTGGAATAAACTTATTCAGCATAAACACACCAAACAATCCTGTGGATTGAGTAAAGCAAAATCTTGCTCTGTACCAAGCCCACAGGTGGTGCTGCAGTCAGTCCAGGCTCCATATTTCCAGATGTACTCTGGTTCCAGAATTTCGTTCCCCAGCGGGCGACTCCTCTTAATGGTGTACTCATATTTGACTCCAGGGTTTGCTTCTTGGAACAACAGCTGAACATTTCACATTGAAACAAAAGCATCTATCATTTAATGACAGCATTCAACAAATCATCTTGTTTTGCATGTGCCGCCAGTTAGAAGCAACAACTTTATTTTCATGCTTTCTCACATAAATAATGTCAGAAGAAGAGGGATAAATCAAAATAACTGTCTGCTACAATGATTTTTCACAAAATTCAATATTCTAACAAAAATGCTTTCTGGGCAAATTGTCCATTGGTTCATTAAAGAAATCTATTTTAATCATTACTATACGATTTTTTAGGCTTTACATTTATTTACTACAACCCTACTACAGCCTATAGATTTCCAGTGTTAGTGCACAGTAAACCCTGTGCTTGGTGTCTATAGAGTTTAATTGATATTGAACCTAGAATATTAATATATTTACGTGTGTGAGTTTCAGTACCTGGATCATGACAGGTTCAGTTGTTGGTCCTGCTGAGGTGAGATTCTCCATATTACCCGTCCGATCGTAGTAAAACTTCGTGCCACCTGCCTCGTACTCTCCGTTCCACTGAATTATGTAATTCCCGTTGAGGTAATACTCATCTGAATCAGCCGCTCGGATCACAAGGAAATTCCCAGCCTCTTCCACTTCCTGTATGAAGATATCCCGAGCTCCCTCAGGGATCAAAACCAGGTCCGTGTAACCTAAATCACATAATCTCACTTATAAACCATTTAAAACATTGCACATAGACATTCATCTAGACATATATAATTTTTTTTTATCATTTGTGAAATCTAATTTAGTATATAATATAATATAAATATATATATATAAACATGTAAGTCATGTGTGCTACTCAGCCACAGGACTAGAGATTACACACCAACTCCATCTTGTGCCACAAAGTTCTCCTTCACCGTCTCACAAGTGGATCCATCACCGAGACAAACGCCACAGCCGTCCTCTTTAGCATTAGAATTAATGCCAAAATCACAACCCACCTCCTGGAGAAAGATTACACATAAACACATACATCACTGATATATATACAAAAGCACAAAATACAGTTTTTCTCTATGGCACTAAAACATAACTCACAATTTATTTCTCTTATAACATGAAAGATGAATATTAGGAGGTGGCAAAATATGCACCTACTGTACATTCTGTTGACCAAAATGGATAGTTCAAGAAATAAATACTTATATTTAGCAAGGATGAATTAAATTGAGCAAAAGTGACAATAAAGACATTTATACTGTTATAAAAAATTCTATTTCAAATAAATGCAGTTTCCATAAAATATTATTACCCCTACTGCTTCCAACATTGACAATAATAATAAATGCAAATCAGAATATTTGAATGATTTCTGATCATTTCTGATCATGTGACACTGACGACTGAAGTAATGATGCTTTTCCATCACAGGAATAAATTACATTTTAAAATATATTCAAATAGAAAACAGTTATTTTAAATAGAAATATTTTTTCACAATATTACCGTTTTTACAGTGTTTTTGATCAAATAAAAGCAGTTTTGGTGAGCATGAGAGACTTCTTTCAAAAACGTTTAAAAAAATCTCACCGACCCCAAACCTTTGAATGGTAGCATGAGTTTCAAAATGAAGCTAAAAGTATTGCACCGCTTTGTGTTTGTGAAACATTAGTGGAACGTGTTTCTAGACCCGTGTTTACTTGAGGAGAAATGATTTCATACATCCACTAAAAATGACCAAAACACTAGCCGATTAAAAGACAATAATGAAGAGACGTTATGTTAGTGAAGCTCGTGAAGCACAGGCATTCCTTTGACATTCTGATGGGTAAGAAAATGATGTAAAAGTGTCGCTTAAGTGCACTTTGTAGACGTCACTGTACAGCTACAGAACACAATACACCAGCATGAGCACAAATGGGTTGAAAGTAAGACATACCCAGCCACACTACCTTGCACACACCATTGACACAGATGTTTCTGCTGTTGTTCATAAAGCAGGGCGTTCCGTCTGTAACCGCATCCAACATCTTCTCAGAAAAGTTCTCATCCACAGGCTTGCACTGCAGCTCGCATGGACGTGCTGCGAGAGACAGAACGAGAGAGAGACGTGCTACTTACTCTATTATACAGTCAAACATTTGAACATAGTACTGTTTGCAAAAGCATTTTACTAAAACATTTGGTATACCAAAAGTTTGGGGTCTGTAGGATTTTTTATGTTTTTGAAAGAAGTCTCTTACGCTAACCAAGGCTGCATTTAATTGAGCCAAAATACATTAAACACAGTAATACTGTGAAATATTATTACAACTGAAAATAACTGTTTTAATATATTTTAAGATGTAATTTATTCCTGTGATGGAAAGCTGAATTTTCAGGATCATTACTCCAGTCTTCAGTGTCACGTGATCCTTCAGAAATCATTCTAATATGCTGATTTGCTGCTCAAGAAACATTCCTTATTATTATCAATATTGAAAACAGTGGTGCTGCTTCATATTTTTGTGGAAATTCAGGATTCTTTGATGAATAAGAGTGGCATTTATTTGAAATAGAAATCTTTTAACATTATAAATGTCTTTACTGACACTTTTGATCAATTTAATGCGTCCTTACTGAATAAAAGTATTAATTTCTTTTAAAAAAACAAACTTACTGACTCCAAACTTTTGTTCAGTAGTCTAACTTTGGTAACACTTTAGAATAGGGAACACTTATTCACTATTAACTACAACTTTTCCCTCCTAATTTGCTGCTTATTAATAGTTAGTAAGGTAGTTGTTAAGTTTAGGTGTTGGGTAGGATTAGGGATGCAGAATAAGGTCATGTAGAATAAGGCATTAATATGTGCTTAATTAGTACTAATAAATGGCTAATATTCTAGTAATATACATGCTAATAAGAAACTAGTTAAGAGACCCCAAAATAACCGTTTGATACTCTAAGTTAACAAAATCAGACAAAAGACCCAGAAAAAAAAAATCACGTATAATTTATAATTAATTGGTACTGTTACCATGAAAACATCAAATAGTATTTAGGCTATAATCTACAATCCAAGACTCACGCTGCGCTCCAACGGCTTAAACAGAGCAAACAACAATGACTAAACACTTGTGTCAGGAATCCACACGCCTCTAAAGCTGGCTAATAAAAGTGGGGCATTCTTGAATTTGAACCAACAAACTCTATAAAATTGTAAGCAGCCACGTGTAAGAAGTTTTATGTTAATGTCAACAGGCCTCGACCCGCCGCAGCGTGCATTAACACAGTATCTTGGCTCAGCTGTTCAGTTGTAGAAAGCACATGTTTTCTTTTTTCAAGTCTTCAGTGCAAAAAAACATTAAATGCTTTACAGTTCTGTATCCAGTTGTGTTTATTCAAACAGTTCTTGAGAAAAAGAAATATAATCAACTAGACCTTTTCCAACTTCTGAAGAAAATGCAAGCGATGCAAAAGCCACAACTGTGATGCTGGGTGTTTGGGCATGTTTGATGATAATAAGAAATGTTTCTTGAGTAGCAAATCAGCATATTAGACTGATTTCTGAAGGATCATGTGACACTGAAGACTGGAGTAATGATGCTGAAAATTCAGCTTTGATCACAGGAATAAATGACATTTTAAAATATATTCAAATAGAAAACAGTTATTTTAAATTGAAATAATATTTCACATTATTTTTTGTAATTTTGATCACATACAGTAATTGCAGCTTTGGTGAGCATAAGAGACCTTTGTTTTAAAAAAAACATTTTTATACAGTAGTGTACATATTTAGAATGTACAGTCTTTCTCTTCTGGTAAAATATTATATTACACTATTAAAATGTTATACTACTAATACTGATTTTGTATCATGCAGATATAAAAATCTGAATGCAATATTTTCATGCATGTGATGCAAAGTGCTCTTACATGAGCTTGCAACAGGTATCCACTCGTAGAGTTCATTGTGGTAAGGCACAGTGTTAAATTCACTGCACTGCATCTCTCTGAAGGAGGGATGTTTTCTGGCACAAGGTTTTGTGTTGCAAATTCTGTAGCGCTTCCGCTCGCCTGTACAATATTTGCCTCCAAACTCAGGTCTGTACATAGAAACACAAATAATGCTACAGATCATGTTCAGAAAAATGTACAAGAAAAGACAGAGAAGGTGGAGGAACTGAAATGGGGAGAAAAAAGAGACGGTTACTTAAAGACTCAAAATGATGTGGTTTTAAGATGCTACTCAATTTATGACAGAGCACAAACTACACACCAAAAGGCAACGGTTTGTAAAATAGATACAGGTGTGCCCTCTAGTGTGTTCTGCTGGTAGTACAGCAGATAATGGGAGGACATTTTTACATGAACAGAACAGCATACTACCACAGTATTTTTTATGCAGTATGTTTATTGTGTCTAGTATGCTAATTCTCTGTATGCATAGAATATCCACCTAACAAACACACTGCACTGAATACTATTTCCCAGAATCATTCATTTTGATGTGTGACAATTGAATAATTTGATTTTCTAATCTTTCAATTTGTTAATCTTCTTGGCACATAATGCATTTTTGTGTGTGTGTGTGTGTGTGTGTGTGTGTATGTGTATGTATAGTAAATGTATATACACACAAAAATATACTTTATATATAAAATATTAATTTCCTTAAAAAACATACCTTGTAGCTACAGTATATACATATGTATAAAAGCACATTGATGTTTAAAAAACTGTGGTCGGTAAGATTTGTTAATGTTTTAAATGAAATCTCTTATGATCACCAAGGCTGCATTTATTTGATCAAAAATACAGTAAAAACAGTAACCATTTTAATATATTTTCAAATGTAATTTATTCGTGTGATGCAAAGCTGAATTTTCATCATCATTACTCCAGTCTTTAGTGTCACATGATCCTTCAGAAATCATTCTAATATGCTAATTTGCAGCTCAAAAAAAAATAAAAAATAAAAAAATAAAAAAATAAAATAAAATAAAAATATTGTTATCAATGTGTAAACAGTTGTGTTGCTTAATCTTTTTCTGGAATCCATGATTTTTATTTTTTTTCCAGAATCTTTAGATGTTCAAAATAGTTCAAAATAACAGAATTTATTTGAAATATAAATCTTTTATAACATTATAAATGTTTTTGCTGTCACTTTTGATCCATTTAATGCATCCTCGCTGAATACAAGTATTTATTTCTTAAAAATAAAACCTTACTGACCACAAAAATGAATGATTGAATGAAAGAAAAGCACTGAGAAATAATATATAGAAGCAGCAGTAGAGAGTGATGTGTACTTGGGCTGGTTGCATTCCCTGTCTGCTGACTGGACGCCGGCTCCACAGGTGCGAGAGCAGTGAGACCAGGTGCTCCAGGGACCCCAGCCTCCATGCACTGTTTCCGGTAACTTACCTACGATCACACACTCACCAGAGATACACCACTGACACACATAAACACAGAATTAAATACAGTACACAATATAATACAAAATACTTTTATTTGAATGTCAATCTCTTATACCTTCTCAGGCCCACACCTGGTTCCATCTATCGGCGAGTCCAGTTTGGAGCGGCATGATCCATTTACAGAGCACCACAGAATCTGACACACATTCTGAGAACCAATAGAGCCTGAATTAATAGTTTGACAACCTGAAGACCCCCTTTCATTATTAGAGACAAAAAATGATCTGTATTTTATTCATCTTGATTTTTAAATGAATGCACTCCTTACTTCCACTTCTGAGCAGAAGGTGGCGTTGGGTCCGTACTGCAGCTGGCACTGGTGCTGAGGGGTGTATCGCACTCCTGGTGCTGCCATCGGTGAGCTGAGGTCTCTCTTAGACGGCCGGTCATCCAGACAGAAACCCCAACCACGACTGAGAGGATAACAGAGATTTATGAATGAAGATCATAGTCTGGAATATTTAAAAATCAGCAGTAAGATATAAAGCATGCAATTACATGTTCCTGTACATGAGAGCGTGTTCTCACTCGAGAAAGCGTGTTATGTACTCCTTGCTGCAGGAGGACCAGGTGAGAGGAGAGGAGTCGTAGTGAAGCTGGCGGGACATGATGAATGGATGCCTCCCTATTAACTCACAGTCATTCCCTTGACCATCATGATGGATTCCGAAACTACAGCACAAAACAAGGTCATCATTTTTTTTATCTTTTTAAACATACAGTAGCATTCAAAAGTTTGGGGTCAGCAAGATTTTTACAATTTTTTGAAAGAAGTGTCTTCTGCTCATCAAGGCTACATTAATTTGATTTTAAAAAATACAGTAAAAACAGTAATATTGTGAAATATCACTACAATTTAAAATAACAGTTTTCTATTTTTATATATATTTAAAATATAATTCATTCCTGTGATGCAAAGCTGAATTATCAGCATCATTACTCCAGTCTTCAGTGTCACATGATCCTTCAGAAATCACTCTAATATACTGATTTGCTGCTTAATAAACATTCTTATTATTATCGATGTTGAAAACATGCTGCTTAATATTTTGGTGGAAACCATGATACATGTTTTGTCAGGATTCTTTGACGAATTGAAAGTTTAAAAGAGCAGCATTTACTTAAAAAAGTAACATTATAAATGTATTACTGTCACTTTAATGCACCCTTGCAGAATAAAAATATTAATTTCTTTAAAAAAAAAGATCTTACTGACGCCAAACTTGAAAATGAACTTTTTTTTTGCTTTAGAATAACATTAATCAAAGAATCATGCAATATAACAAAGGAATGCATAAGTAAATTAATGTAGTCACATTATTTGATAGATTTAACATTGTTTGGTGTGCAATGTAAAATTTTATTTTACAAATTTTAAATGTGATTTTTATTTAAAAAATAAATAAATAAATGTCGCATAGGAATGTCACCCAGTTTGCATTCCATTATAATATTACAATGAGTTACATAAAATTTAAAAAAGATGTATTTTTCTATATGCATTATTTTCTAAAATACTTTATGCATTTTATCAAAAAATGCATTTGTTTTTCAATTTCTGTTCAACCACACAAGGCTGTGTACCACACTGTTAAACCACCAATTATCTTTTTTAATTATTATTATTTAAGTGTCTTGTAAAACTAAATTACAACAAATTCTAATCAGTTGTAAAGAAAAAATATTCTTAGCATGAAAATTGGGAAAAATGTGACCTGAAAAATGAATGCAATATTTAGGCACTAATGGCATTGTTTTATGAAAATGACCCATAAAAATGTACCTGTGTCCGAGTTCATGAGCAATGGTGAAAGCGACAGGTAGCCCTGAGTCCTCGTTGATATTACAGGAGCGATGCGGCTGGCACAAGCCCGACAGGTGAGACAAGCCCAGCGTCTCACACGGCTGATTCATGCCTGCGCAGATATCCTTCCTGAGAGGAGAGATCACATCAGGTCAGACACAACAGGGCACAACAGCTGCTTTGATTCATTTTAGAGACTTTTAGAGAAGTCGTGCTGCAGGGCTAAAACTGCTGAAGAAGAGTTATGGCAGGGGTTGAATTATTTGTCATTTATCTGGCTGTGTTCAGCATGAATGAGCTCTGGAGAATCTCAAGCTTTGGACACAGAACATGGTGAAGTCATTCAGTCTGCGGTGCTCTGGGTTAAAACGAGAGCGTTTAGGGCCAGTTAAATGCTCAGAGACAAACAGCTCCATTACTGCAACCAAGAAACTGACATTTATGATAATAAATGAGAGTCAGCGGGTTCACGTGTGTTTGACAGCACTTCATCCTCTGGTAATGGCATTATGTTTTACTAGGTAATAAATGTGCAGTTGTTTCAGACGTTTATTCCAGGGTACTGAGGTTCATTCAGCAATATTAAATAATTTCATGGACTTGAATAAATGTAGCTAATTTAGATAAAGATATTTAGATATTATTATTTAGAGCATTTAGATAATGTTTTGTCAACAGACAACTGATTTTATAACCATATTATAATTATTATCATAGGAATGCATATATTTGACAAGAATGCATATACTTGACAGTATTGTGAAATATTAATACAATTTAATATTAACTGTTTCCCATTTCAGTATATTTAAAAACTATATTTTATTTCTGTTATAGTAGCTGAATATATTTAGCATAGATTACTCCAGTCTTCAGTGTCACATGATCTTTCAGAAATCATCAATATAAATATTAGATTTAAAAAAAAAAATGTTTAAGATGAAGTAATATAATTACTAACACTAAAACTGAAATAAAATGATTAAAAAGACTTAGAAATGTATTTTTAAAACATGAAAAAAATGAATAAAAATGACAGTAATACAATTACTAAAATTATTGGCTAGGGTGTTTTCACCGTGTGATGAGTATAGCGACATCATGGTGTGCAGGATGAGTGTCACTTTGAGGATTGAGGTTTTTTTGCCAGGTACAGAAGCTGTTGAGAGTTGTATCTGCATGGTGAATGATCTTCAGCCCTTTCTGGAAATACACAAAAGTAGCAGTAAAGTAAAAGTAGTAATAGTGTCCACTAACCCTACTAAAAAACAGCATGTGTTGTGGTTTGTGCACACACGCAGCAAGTTGTCCATGTTTAACCAGCACCAACCAGCATAGATCAGGACCCCCTGAAAACTCATGTTGGTCTAAGCTGATTTTTTTCAGTTGGGAAGGACTGGATGTAAAGGAAATTATGCCTTGATTCATATGTACCTCCTCTCCGTGTAGCAGAATGAGCCGGACCAATACGATATGGATAGCATTACCGATGCTGGCATCATGAAAAATTCCAGCCACCTACAAAAAAGTAATACAAAATATCTACATATGAAAGTCAAAAATACAATTTTAGTCTTTTCTATGCAATGAAAGTCATAAGTTGCGCTCAAATCATGTCAGAATGATGCATTTACGAGTTGAACACACATAAGCACCACCAAACAGTCACTTGACGTCGTAATTAACTTGTGAATTTCCCATAAGTGCTTGAACATACTAGAAGTACTTGAATGTACTTACCATGTTCATGATGGTAAAGATGTAGGACTCAACGTTTCCACTTCCGTGGTAGTCCACGAGTTTGGAGTCGCCCACCACCATGGTCTCCACCCAGCGCTCTTTGCTGATGGAGCGAGGGGAGATCCTCCGTGGTCGTTCCCAGTCTCGATCCGGATCAGTATTACGGTCCCCACCCTTCTGGCGCTGCTCCTGCTCCCAGCGCTCTCTCTCCTGCTCCACCTGTTGGGAAAACTGAGAACCATCTGCTCCGGAGACACACACACACAAAATGAGTTCCCTAAAGTAATTTTTTTGTGAAGTATCATTTTATTAAGAATTTTTAATACATCTAACATATCTGACCTTTGACCCCACAGGGACTATGATGAATGCTGTGTGCATCAGTGCTGCGTCGCCGCCTGAGTCCACTCCAGGTTGAACTCCGATAGATCACATGTGGGTGTCGTGGATGAGTGACGTTTGAGGTGTGGCCACGGACCGGCTCGATCAATAGTGGCCCCTGCACTAAATTTAACAGCCCTCTCTATAAGAAAAAACAATACCGTTTAAAAGTTTGAGAGCAAACTAAAAAAAATTATTATTTTATTCAGCAATGATGAATTAAATGATTTAAAAGTGGCATTAAAGACATCTATAATGTTACAAAAGTATTTTAAATAAATGTTGTTCTTTTGAACATTCTATTTATTACACAATCCTTAAAAAAATGTTATGGTTTCCATAAAAACATTTATGCAGCATGACTGTTTTCACCAATGATAATAATAAGAAATGATTCTTGAGCATCAAATCAGCATATTAGAATGACTTCTGAAGGATCATGTGACACTGAAGATTGGAGTAATGATGTACACGCAATGAAAGAAGGCGGAACTATTATTCTCGCTGTAGTATTGTTGCTGCTGCCGGCACCATGTCCTGGAGGCCTTCCCAGCTGTGTTTCATTTGAAAGCAAAAGTACTTTGTTTGGGCTTCCAAAAGAGGACACAACTAGAAATAAGTGGTTAAGTTGTATTTACAACACTGTTCCAGAACAGTTCAACCCAAATACTAGAGTGTGTGCAGCGCATTTTACGGAGGACTGTTTCCTGAACCAGGGAGTAGCCTGCCAGCTGTGCACAAAGGCTGTTTCTATAAAGTGGGACAATTCCAACTTTGCAAGGACATTCTCTTTAAAGAATTTGCCACTGACGATTCAAACACGAGTTTTGACCAGTGTAGAATAGTGCTTGTTGTTTGTCGTTTCTCCGATCACAAATGCAGACATGGTAATGTTTACTCGGCGCGATGCAACGCGACGCATAGTATAAGACAGTATAAGTCATTATAATCAGTAATTATGTCCCCACTGGATGCAACAAATGCCTTGTTTATAATGGTTTTATTGTTTTTGTGTCGTCACGCCGGTACACATATGGTAAGGGGGCGTAACATTTCCGTCACACGCTTGAGGTATTCGGCCAATCACACCGCACAGGATAGCTGGCCAATCAGAGCACGCCTCGCTTCTCAGAACGATGAGCTTTGTAAAGCATAGAGGAGCAACAATAATGTAGAGTATGTGGAAAATAATGTGCTTTTTGAACCTTAAACCGCAAAAACACATTGCATTACACCAAATACACAAAATAGGTGTTCTTTTTAGCAACGTCATATGACCCCTTTAAATTATAACATTTCAAAATTACTCTTTTTACTGCATTTTTCATCAAATACTAAAGTTATTTCTTTAGTAGCAAATGTTTTATGATTTCCTGTCTCTATGAAATGGCTGGTCTGTGTACATGGCTCAAAATCAAAAGAGCTCACCCTCATGTATCTATGATGCGAGGGGACCCATGGGTTCTCACTTTGTCAGTGTAAGTCTATTTTATCATTCCCCAGTTGAAAATGGCACATCCATCATCCTATAAAAATAACAGCCCGACTACTCATGAAGCCACACAGTTTGCAGTATCATTCATATCAGTAGCTCAAACAGTGTTGCGCATTAGAGGTTAATGCTTAGAGATTAGGGTTTGTTCAAATCGTTTAAAGTAGTTTGTACTGTAATAAGACTTCAGGTGTCAAGGCTCATTATTTAGACCTGTTGGAATTCCAGTGAATTCAGGGAAGGTATTTTTCCTGTCACACTCCCTGTTTGTTAATTTTCCCTGCAAGTGCTTGCCAGTCCTGGTATTTCCTCTACACTGCAGGGCCTTAGCAAGTTTATCCAGTGTGCCTGAACGTGTCACATGCACAAGCTTAAACACAAAGCTTAAACACAAAACAAATACATAATAGATTCAATGCATTCATTAAATGTCAAACATCCATGCAATTGACCGTTCGCAAAGAGCTTGATTGACAGGCGATCTGACCAATCAGAACGCAGAGATTATGTGCCGCCGCTGCTATCCGCCATCTTGCCCGACAGCTACAACAGGTCTCCATAGAAATACATGTTAAAACGGGGTAAAAAAGATCGACTGAATTGAAACTTTTTCAATATAACTAAATATAAATATGTGCTGAGGGTTAAGCTGTGCTGTTGTTGGTTGCCATGGTAACGGCAATAAACTAAGGTATTCCTTTAAAGTACTTGTTTTACGTAACAGAAAACCTGTCATGTCTGGCGCTGTATGGATGGCTTGCAGCGCTTAAGTTAAATACTGAGTGTTAAATAATAAAATAATATGTTAAACACGTGTGCTCTTATCATTCTGCGGACAAAATCCCGTGAACTTCGTCCCGATCGGGAGCTGTATATGCACATGTGCGCTCATCTTTTTTCAATGCAGCTAACCTCGCGTTGCTTCATGTCATCTTCCCCCTCAGTAAACTATGACAGGTCCTTTACTGCAAAAAGACCGTCACTGCGGCACTCTAAAGTGATGAAACTATGGCGCTGTGTGCTTTTTAAAACCATTTTCATAGGTTTCACGTTATATTGTCGGCTCGGAAAATATGTAAATATAAATGCGCATGCCCAGTAGCCGCAGCTGTAGCCTTAACCACAAATCAGACAGGAGAGCAGATTAACTTCGGTGGACTTAAACTTGAAAAATGGTCTGTTCCGTGGTTGAAATAAAACACTTTCTGATGTTTATTCATGTTTATTTCGTGCTTTAAGTAAATATGAAAAGACGATCGGTTCACGTGTTTGAACTGAGGCAATACAGTGATCTGTCTCGACACACTGAAGAGCCACAAAACGGTATTTATTGTTTTAATTTCTTTAAAAATGACAGTTTAAAAGCTGAGGGTCCTGAGCCCTTGTTTCATATCAGAAGTAACCTGCTCTGTCTTCTCTGTCGGTGTGTTGTCAGTTTCCTCTTTGCTCTGAGATGTATTTTTCACTGCGTGAGAACGTGTGTAGTGTGAGAGCGGCATTGTTTGTCGGTCATGGCAACAGTAACTAAGGGTGGGCGGGTTTTGCGAACGGTCAATTGTTTCACTCTTAAATAAAGATAATTTGGCATAAAGAACCTTTAACTTCCATGGAACCTTTCCATTCCACAAAAGGTTTTATATAGTTGAAAATGGTTATTTTGATTTTTTTTAATGTTCTTAGATGGTTCCCCAAATTTTGAAAGTCTCTGCTCACCAAGGCTGCATTTATTTGCTCAAAAATACAGTAAAAACAGCTATATTAAAAATATTATTGCAATTTCTAGTAACTGTTTTCTATTTTAATATATTTTTAAATATATTTTCAGTGCCACATGATCCTTCAGAAATCAAAATTTCTTATTATTATCAGTGTTGAAAACAGTTGTGCTGCTTAATATTTTTTTGTAGCAACTTTGATATATATTGATTTCAGGATTTTTTGATGAATGGAGTTCAGTAGAACAGCATTTATTTATATTTTATTGAAGAAATCCTTAGTAAAGACTTTTATAACATTACAGTCACTTTTGATCAAATGAATTCAATCCTAAGCATCATTGGTGTTTCTTAAGGTTAGGGTTTTGGACAAACTTATAACCTCATGTGTTTGCCTCACATTTCAAGGGTCAAATCAGGTTGCACATTCACTCTTTACAGTCTTCTTAAAGTGTGTGTCCATATGTCTTGGACTCTGAACGTTTCAACCCATGAGATTTCATTTGGCAAACGAAACATTTCTGAAACGTGCCATTTTTCTCTTATCACCATGTTTTCTTGGAGATGCAGTGAAATCCCAGCTTTATGGGAATGAGAACGACTCTCATGATGCACTTCATGCACTCGTTCACCGCCCTGCTGAATGAATCATTCCCACAGGCCAAAAACAGGTGTGTGTGTGTGTGTGTGTGTGTTCAGAACAAACTAAATAAACTGTGACCAGAAAAAACATTCCAAATGTTTCGAAACTGGGCTTCACGTAACGCAGAACAGATACTAGGATTTGTGGAAAGGCAGAGGAATATACCATGAATTCTCCAGGGGGTAAGAGACGCAGTCATAATATTGACTCAGCCGAGTCGATCATCCACAGAGTCTAAACAATACTAACCACTGCAGCATGCACGTCTGTGATACACAGCTATGGCATGAGGCTCTAAAAGCACTCACACATATGTCCTCAAATGAAAGAAAAATCACAAATGAGATCTCTTTAATGCTTCAATTGCTTCCCCTAGAAAAAAAAAACACACTGAATTATAACGACAGTATGTCTTACTGTCTTTACATACTCCAGTAATCTTAATAACTTCAAAAAAAAAATCTCATTGAAAACTTTCAAAAACAAATGATCTGAGTACTCTTACTGTAAGTTTCTCATTTGTGTCTATTTTTTGTTTCTCCTAACATCTGAGAAATCGTTAAAACATTTATCTTGAAAGAGCAGCAGTTGAGTTCTTCGAGTCCCAGCGAAAATAATTATTTTAAATTATTACAAATTTTAAACGTTTTTTGAACAGGCACCATAGCAATACCATGTTTTAGGGCACTTATAATAATAACACTACAATATTCATTGAAGTATCTTGGACCAACATTAAAATACTATGGTATATGAATATGAAAGTACCATGGTATTATTATCTGATGCTGTAACTGCACCACTGCACACAAAATACCATGATATATGTACTGAATGAAATACTAAAATATCATTTAAAGGAAATAAAATAAATGTACCATATTAGTAACATGGTATATAAAGGTTGTAATCATTCAGTAAATTTATAACAAAATATTACAAATATTACAATTAAATATATATATATATATATATATATATATAAGATGTCTCATTTTGGTGTCTGCATCTAATTAAATATACAAAGGTTTTTTAATGTATGTTTTTATTCATAGGGATATTAAATGCAAACAAAGTGTCTAATTGAAGATTTTAAATAATGCTTGTGAAAATAAAATGTCAAAATATTGATGACAATATGGACAACATACTTCTTTTGACCTGTACTTATTCAAATATATAGGCCTAACGGAAAAAGTGGTCATACTAATTCTGATCATACTAAAAACTGTCATTTTACTGCCAAAATATTTTTTACACAAGCAAATGAGATATTTAATTCATCTCTGTCTTTTGTGGGCCCGTCCTCTCTTTCTCTCTCCTCATCTGCTCCTCACAGCAGAAACGTGAGCTTTGGTGTCAGGGGGCATTATAAAAACAAAAGCTGAACTGCTAAATACAGAAGCCATGTGTGTGTTGCTGGACTTCCAGAGTTCCTGCAGGTTTTGGTAGGACTTCAAACAGGATATATAGGACTTCCAGCTCATGTAAAGGACTTCAAACTACAGTATAGCACTTCAAAACCAGCCGTACATCCTCTGGAGGGCAGGAAGAATGTATATGGATCTAATGACTAATGCAGAGCGGGTCAGCGATGGGTAGTTTTGTTTGTCTGTAACTGCTCTGGTTTAAAACAAAAGTTGAACAGGAATGGAGTCAACAGAGTTCAGTGCTAACGAGTTTTTCACAAGGACCGTAAACCAAACAGTAAACAATCCTAAAGTTCAGTTTGCTCAAGAAACATTGATAATAATGTTTCTTGAGCAGCAAATCAGCATATTAGAATGATTTCTGAAGGATCGTGTGATGCTGAAGACTGGAGTAATGATGCTGAAAATTCAGCTTTGCATCACAGGTATAAATGACATTTTAAATTTTATTCAAATAGAAAATGTTATTTTAAATGGTAATAATATTACACAATATTACTGTATTTATTGGATTTTTGATCAAGTATATGCAGCCTTGGTGAGCATATTCTTCTTTCAAAAACATAAAAAAATCTTACTGACCCCAAACTTTTGAACAGTAGTGTTTGGTTTGTTCAAGCATTTCGAAATGTTAACTTTCAGCTTAACCGATGGTGCGAGTTTGGGGCGGAACAACGTGATTGGACAAAAACAGAAGATGGGAAAAGTATTTAACACAGTCAACGTTTTTGCAAAACAGTGGTGATCACTATAAATTCTAGGAGTAAAAATGAAAAAATTCAAACATATGATGACAATTTTTATTTTTGGGTAAACTATTCCTTTAAAACTACAAGAAATGTTCCACAAGCTCTGCAAAGTGTATCTTTTGGCCACTGCTCCACCATTAAATGCATTGCACAAAACATTAGCACATTGTTTTTTTTTATAATCTGTGCATATTGGCAGTGCATAAATGTGCTAGGCTAATCAGTTGCACCTCATTACATTTTCTTTTGGTCACACACATGGCAAAGAATGCTGACTTTGTCCACTTTAAAAGCAAAAGCACCTGGCATCGTCTCGACATTACAGAAGACTATCTGTCTGTTATTTTCTGCTTTTCCCATACGTTAAACACCTGAGTCTCTGAGGAGCGAATACATAAAAGGTAATGGAATGTGAGTGTAATAGCACCAGAGACTGAAAGCAAATGTTTAGAAGGAAAGATAACATTAGAACGGAATGAAACGCTGTTGATTGACACAAACATGACCTTACAGGAGGAGCATGCATGCTCAGGCAATGACTGACAGACAGAAGGAGCATTTAGTGCAGGTACTGCACGCATACTTTTGTAAATTAATAATATATCAAAGCTTCATTTTAAAGTCCAAAACTCTTTCCTGTGCTTTCACCAACAGCCGATTCACTCTGCCTCTCCTCTTTTCCCCCTTTGCTACTTTTTGTTGAATTGCCAAGTTAGAATGAGTCATGTTATGTGCTGACACACTGACCTGGTTACAGTTCTTCTCAAGTTCCCTGCTTTTTATGAGCATCCACTCCAAATAACAGGCTACTATTGGATCTGATTACACGGCTCTCTATTCTGATTAGTCAATCGTGGCTTTCTGAAGTTAAATATTGTTGTATAATAATGTTAAATAGAATTGATTGTTTTCCCACACAGCTCATTTCCAGCTCTCTTTGTTTCTGGATTTTAAAATCATTTGAACTCAGATCAATATTTCATGTTCATTTATATGTTTATTTGGTAGGTAGCCATGTAATAATTGGGATAATTTAAAGTCATACGGTCACTATTGGGAAAATATACTCTTTCAGATCTGCTCTGCAGACACAGGATACAGTCAGCCCACACACTGATGTTTCATTGTAGAGTCACTCTGAGGGCCAAACACTGACTACTTTTTGCAAACAAAACAGGGGCCAAAGAGTTAAGAGTCTAACAGGCCAGTCGATATCGCTCCAGACAGGCATTTGTTCAGTCTGGGACAACCAGGTTTATGAGAGCTTATCACTAGCAGCGTTATTATCGTTAACAAAAACTAAAAACGAATAAACGATTGTTTTTTTTTAATGTGCACTGATGAATTGTTCAGATTCAGAATTAAATCAGGAACATGCATTAAGAAAGTAAATTAATTGAATTTTATGCTTCCATAAATTTTGATGTAGTGCAGATATTGTCATTGGCTGAATAGTTCACCCCAAAATGAAAATGTACTCACCCTCAGGCCATCTAAGATGTAAATAGTTTGTTTCTTTATCAAAACAGATTTGTTGAAACTTAGCATTACATGACTTGCTCAGCAGTGGATCCTCTGCAGTGAATGGGTGCCGTCAGAATGAGAGTCCAAACAGCTGATAAAAACATCACAATGATCCACAAGCAATCCACACCACTCCAGTCCATCAGTTAATGTACTGTGATGTGAAAAGCTGAGGGTTTGTAAAAATAAATCTGTTCCGATGAAGAAACAAACTCATGACTGGCCTGAGGGTGAGTAAATTTTTATTTTTGGATGAATTATTCCTTTAACAGCCAATGACAGCATCGGCACTAATGCAAGTACAGCAAGTGAATTCACACCAGAAATGAATTGCATGATATGTAAAAGAGCTGACAGATTAAATCAGATATTTCTCACCAATCCCTCACAGGTGCTGATGGCGGCGGTTCCCTGCACGTTACCATCAGTTACTGTGCCAATAAGGTGGCAGGCGCCGCTCCCAGATGTTTGTGACTGCTTTTCTGTTAAACTCCCATTGTGTTTCTCTAACACATATTCATTGGAGAGCAGATTGTTGTTGGTGGTTAGACTGAGAGTGAACTCCTGACCTTTGTAGTTGAGTTTGTAATACACTCGCCTCTCTGCTGAATTCAGGTCCCTCTTATGTCGCCTGTCAGAGAAGTGATGTGATAAAGAGTATGAGATGAAATTCCCATCTTCGTCCACTTTTTCAGGATGATCCACATAAAACTCAGAGTGCTGCTTGATGAAGAGCTCTAGAAATGAAAATAAGACAATTCTCCTTTGAAAACACAACAATCTTTTTTGGAGCTACACATCTTCTGGGGTGAATCTCACTAAATAAATAAATATTGTCATATTTCACCATATTTTACCTATTTACCTATGTTCTCATTTAATTAAGGCTATAGGACCTATAGAACAAACTTTTTGTTGTTTATTTATATATATGTACACACACACACAATTTTAAAAATGTATTAAAAATTATATATATTTCATAAATATTTTTACAATATCTGAGATGGAAATTGTGTTTACATGCTTTGAAAATATAGCAAAAAAAACAAAAAAAAAAACAGGGCAAATTGTCATGCTTTAGACTTTATTTTGTATTTACAACTTTTCCTGTTCTTTTGATATAGAAAAATATAACCCAGGTGTTCATTCATGAGATTTATCAAGTTATTTTAACCATTCACAGAGAGATGTTACATCTAAACCACCTTGAATGATTACCTTTGATCCTTAAACATAATTATATATCATGGTCCTTTTCATGTTAGACAACATAAAACAGTCAAAATGACTGATGAATGTATTGATGCACCAAATAGCCTAGACATTGTAGAACAATGAGCAGCTGTGTAGTCTCCCAAAATGCATGGTATACAAAATTGAGTGTGATTATATTGAAGTTAAAAAGACACATTAAGACTTTGCCTTTGAAATTGAACCATTCAAGCATTAAAGGGTTAAATGTGCTTTTATAAACTGAGATTGCATAAAGTTCAGAACTCCATAAACAGAAACGTGGACTTTACTGCAACTGACCGCTCGCCTGAAACGCTTGGCATATCAGAGGGACTTACCAGCTCCTTCAGTGGACACAACCTAAATGTTGTAAATAAGATATGAACACAACTGTATGATTCTTATGCATGGAAACACAAACCTTGTTCTGTGTCTGGAAAGAGGTAGTCCGGTTCAGAGCTCTTGACGTGGCTCGCAGCCAGAAAGAAAACACAATTGAACCGCAAAATCGCAACGCTGACCCGACTTGGCATGTTTCTGCAACGCAAAATTAAACGCTCTGCTGCATTGACGCTGAAGAACTGGTTAAAGTCAGTCCTGAGGGGAGTTTCTGGTGAAAGCAGGAGACATCTGGGGTCAGAGAGACGGAGAAAGAAAGTGAGCGGAGAGTGAAGGAATATGATGTGGAGTGGGAGGAGAGATTCCAGTGTTTCCACGCGCAGGAGGAGAGGAGGTCAACACGAGAGCCGAAAAACAACGAGCTGCAGGAGTCAAGGGATGCCTTACACGCGTAAATGGCACTTTGCACAAACAGGGCACAAAATGGCCTGAAAGTCTTTCTTTAATTACTTTTCAAAAATAGACCATAAAAGCTGCTTATCCTTCAGAAAATGCTGATGCAACCCAGAATTTGGGACGTGTCCTAAAAGGGATAATGTGCGGTCAGCCAGTCATTATGGAGTTTATTTCGCGATAATAACCTGCTGACAGTACGCAGTCCCGCTTTACTGCACTGCTACTCACCAAATAAATAAATGCGTCAGTATGAAACGTTAATTTGATTTTAAGTAATTTTATATTTTTACTTGTATCCATATTTTTTTACCTGTAAAAATATATAAATTATCACTGGTTCGTGAAAATTACTTGAAACCTCTGCAAATCACTTGTTTGGAACCAAATCAAGAGGCCAGAGTTAAGTGGCTTCATTAGAGGCTTCGTTATTGTAACTGTTTCGAAATTCCAGTGGTTCGTGGCTAGGATAATTTGTAGACATTTTAATGACACACAATAAAAAAATAATAATTGTAGTCATTTATCTCTTATTGGCCTGATAAGCCAGAAAAAGAATAGAATATATAGCCTACATTTACATATTCATACTTAATGGTATTAGATGATTTGCTAATTGCATTTAATAGATTATCTTTCAATAAAACATTTTTAATTGGTTTGTAAAATATGTTTTAATGGATTTTTGGCCTGTGTTTTTGTTGCATGACATCGTTCTGACCATAGACATATATAGACGCCCTATTCGACCATAGATATACTAGATGCCTTAGCGACTGTTTCTGGAGCGATCCAATACATATATAGACGCCCTATTTGACCCCTCCAGGCCATAGACTGTAAAAAAAAGATGGACGACGCGTCTCCGCTTCCTTCCACTATAGAGAAGTGAAGCCAATGCATCTCAGTATGGTCGTTGCCATCTTGAGTAAATTATGTCATTTGGAGCCGGAGTCTGCGCAGTAGAGCTTTGTTTGCACCCAGAGTCTGCGCAGTAGAGTCGTGAGGTGGAGCCGTGGAATCAAACTCCCGCCCAAACTTCGGCAGACCCAGCAACAATAACGACACGCCCCGTTTTTATAGCATCAAACTACTAGCTAAAATCAAACTTTTCACAAAAACGAACAATTGAACATATATCAGCGTGATAACAACTACCTTAAATAACCAAAACCATATTTCGGAAAATTATATTGGAAGTGTAATTTATTTTTGTATTTTGACTGAAGTCCCATTCGTTTACATGGGGAGGACGGGGTTTATGACCTGTACTGCAGCCAGCCACCAGGGGGCGATCAAAGAGCCCGCAGCTTCACTTTTAAACTCGAGTGAGACACACCCGCTCCAGGCACATAGATGCGGCCGCCATCTTGGAACGGTATTTTTGACGTCATTCACCATACTGTAGGTTCGCACAGAGCCGTTGAGCCGTTCTGTGCATGATTGTGGCATCTTTCGAATATTCAGTGATTACTATGGTGAATGACGTCAAGATTACCGCTACAATATGGCGGGCGGCTTACGTATAGCGGCCCATAGAAACAGTCGCTAATGAGGCATCTACATATATATATATCTATGGTTCTGACCAGCAGGCGTCACCAGCGTGTGGCGTTTCGAAAAAGTGAATAATTTTGTGAAGCAGTGTAATTGATTCAAAGTTTTGCAGCTTCCTATTGTTATTTTCTCCTATCACCAGTGACACACGTTTTTATTAAGTTGAACTTCTTTTAACATGATGATAGAATCCCGTTTTAAGCACGAGCGCAAAAGTCAAATAAGTCGGTCTAAATGCTACACAGTTGATTGCAAAATGCGTTCTGTAAACGGCTGCACACAATGTAAAAATCTTTAAAGGGATACTCCACCCCAAAATGCAAATTTTGTCATTAATCACTTACCCCCATGTCATTCCAAACCCGTAAAAGCTTGTTCGTCCTCGGAACACAATTTAAGACATTTTGGATGAAAACCGGGAGGCTTGTGACTGTCCCATTGAATAGAATCAGTAACGCATGGATACGCTGTTTCCGTTCAAATCAAAGCGTAAATCAGTGATACTCAAATCTGGCTCGCGAGATCCACTTTCCTGCAGAGTTTAGCTCTAACCCTGATCAAACTCACCTATCTGTGATTTTCTAATGATCCTGAAGACATTGATTAGCATGCTCAGGTGTGTTTGATTAGGGTTAGAGCTAAACTCTGCAGGAAAGTGGATCTCGCGAGCCAGATTTGAGTATCACTGGCGTAAATAAACGTACAATGCGTTACTGATGACAGAGAATAGTGTACGCACTTTGCGTCCATCGGATGCTCTCCAAAATGGCGCTATGCTGACAGAAAGACAGAGAGGAGACGAATTGTTGAATAAATGTAGTTTTTTTCTTTGCATACAAAAAGTATTCTCATTCCTTCATAAAATTCAGATTGAACCACTGATGGCAGATGGACTATTTTGACGATGTTTTTTTTATTTATATATATATATATATATATATATACTTTTCTGTGCCTTGACAGTGTAATTTACTTGGCAGTCAACGGGACAGTCATAAACCAGTCAAAATATCTTAAATTGTGTTCCGAGGACGAACAAGCTTTTACGGGTTTGGAACGACATGGAGGTAAGTGATTAATGACAAAGTTTGCATTTTTGGGTGGAGTATCCCTTTAACAATATTAAAAGAAGTTCTCCAAGAAAGTTTTACCAAAAATTCTGTTTGTGTAAAACAAAAGAGCGCCAATCCGCGGTCTTTCAATTACAAGAGAAGATACACCTCGTTTGACAAGTGTAAGGAAATATCCGATCGCTGGATGGCGCTATTGACCAATTAATCTAGTATTCCGGAGGATCGTGTGACAGTAATTAAAAAACCCACTGATTATAGCAATGAATTTTGCTGTACTATTTGAGAATACTGAGTTATGACGTTCTGAAATATCCTAATACAAACCCACTGTTAAACCACGCCCTTTTTACCAGAACAAAACTATTTGGTACTAGTTCATGTGTCTGGTCTTGATATGGTTATGTAATTAAAGACTTTCTAATTTTAGAGAAGATTTCATGTCCATATGGACAACACATGCTCCCACACACAGTACAAAGCCAGAATTGCTCTGTTGTTGCAAGAGATTTAATTTCTGATCAAGAACACTAAAATGTTTAACTTTATATACGCTTTAATTTACATTTTTTCTTAAATTCTTCATTAAATGCTGTGAAAGACTGGGGGGGGGGGATTCTTTGAATTTGTTTGTATATTAACCAACCTAGCAGACAGAAGTGTGTCGTGCTAAACTTCAAGTAAAACTAGTTTAAACAAGTCTAATTCTTGGATAATTATTATGCATGCAGTTTTATGACTTTGTAGGCTTTGTAAGTCTAGGATTGAAAACATTATTATAGTAAATTTCTGGCATTGTAGATTAAAGCCAGATCAAATGTCTGTGCATTAGCGCACTGCGCAACTTCTCCTCACGATGGCGCAGTTTTCTATTGTTGCTGTTGAACTTTGTTCTACATTTTACAGGTCTAGGATGTCTTCCAGCATTGCTATTTCCCAATCACTCTGCGTAAAGGCTGCAGAAGTTCCTTAAACGGACTTTTAAACACCTTAAGCTCCAGGCTCTATCATGTTAAGGGTCAGAGGAGTATGACAGCGAGGAACATTCCCTGCTTTCTGTCCTGTAGAGCTGCTGGCATTTCATGAAACCAGGTGAGTTCCAGCTTAATTCATTGAGAAAACAAAAGCTAGTTTTTATTGGGCTGATTTGTTTGTGTCATATATTGCTTCATGGCTTAAACTCCATGTTGTCTCAACTGATAGATGGGTTAAAGTGAAATACAGGTTAAGCGTTTATGCTGTGTATCATGTCATCAAAAGTCAATTGTGTTGTTGTTCCAATCAAGTTTTATTATTATTGGAAGTGTCTTATAATAAATAAACATTTCTGTTTAAAGGTTATTATATTCATTTTATTTTATTTCCCCCCAGTTGTGTAGTGTATGCAGTGGAAGTGGTCTGGTCCGTGTGGTTATGGAGGGGTTTTGGGGTGTGATTTTCCCTGTGCTGAGGGTCTGGTTCACCAGTTTGGTGGTCCTGATCATGCTGCCTGCCATGTTTGGGATCTCGCTAGGCATCACTGAGACCTACATGAAGATCCTTATCAAAACCTTAGAGGTAGGTGAGATGGTAAAAAATTGTTTATTGAAATAAAGCTGAAATAATTTTTTTTAATCTTTTCTGAAAAACTTTAAAATTAGAGATAAAAATCAGTTGCTTTAGCAAATAACTGAGTTGACATACTAAATTACAAATAACTAAAAAGGAAAAAATGTAACCATTTAGAAATATATTTTTTAAAAAAAACTAATAAAATGGCAAAAGCGCTACAAAATTACAAAAAAATAAGCTAAAATGAAATATTAAATATAAAATAATCAAAATGTTAATCAAACTGTAAAGTATATGAATAATTATATTTACAGGCGTAAAAATAAAGTGTATATTATGACCATAACCTTTTTTCATCAAGTTTTATCAAAATGCTGTAACTTCCTCCACAAATGAGACAACTTTTCTTTTTGTCACTTAACGATAATATTAACCAATAGTCAAATAGCTATTTCACATTTTGTCTTGCTCCATTCTACATTTTAACACCCAGTTGTCTTCCTGTCAGCTCGCGATTGATCGATTCAAAATAAAAGTTCACGTTTACATACTATATGTGTGCGTACTGTGTATATTTATTATGTATATGTAAATACACCCATATAGATGTATATATTTAAAGAAATATTTGTATGTATTGTATTTGTATGTAAACACTTGTATATAATTTATATTATACATATATATATATATTTTACATATAAATCTAACATATTTTAACTTAATATATACATATACACTATATTGCCAAAAGTACTGGGTCGCCCCCT